>JAMKCH010005614.1:20000-85024 GCA_023653785.1 Ophioderma brevispina
CCGGTGGAAAAAGCTAACTGTTGATTGCTTCGGGGTTTGAGAAGGTATATCAACCGGTGGAAGGGGATGGTGGAAGGAAGGTATAGGCACTCATGAGAAGTGTTCCGCCGTCTGTGATGGAGACTAATGTAGGCTGGAGATGGTTCGTAGCCCCCATAGGTGCATATTGGCTGTGGAAATGACCCGACTACTGTGCGCCCATGCCTTTGCGTGGAAGATTACTACCAAGTGGAAATTCTGTCATAGGTGTAATCGTGAGTTGGTCTGGTCTTGGAGTATCTGGCCAGACAGTTTTTTTATGTCTGTAAGATGTTAAATGGGGAGCTGGAAAGTTTAGCAGTGTGTCGACAGAAAGGTCGACGAGAGCGCAGTCTTTGTCTGCCGAGCTGGTGTGATTCTTTGACAGTGTTATGCAGCAGGTGCTTGTTGTCCAACAGAGCCTTATTCACCAGTTTATGCGTGTGGTGCTCTCTCCGAAGCACTGCAGGTGCAATGCCTGAAAGCACTGGTAGAAACTCAGATTGAGTGGGACGAAGGCAGCCAGTAATGGTTCTCATGGTCCCGTTGAGTACTGTATCCAGCTTCTTTGTGTGAGAGCTATTGCACCATATTCAGCAGCGCTGTAGACCAGAGCCAGGGCGGTGGTGCGCAGAGTTGTTAGGCTGTCACCCCATGAGGACCCAGCAAGGCGGCACAGGAGGTTATTCCTCGAAGATACCCATACTGACTCGAGGTGCTGTCGATAAGTAAGCTGCCGATCAAGCTTCACTCCCAGATAGGTTGGTGTAGGATTAATATTTATTAATCTTTTCTTGGAGATGGCCAGCGCACACAAGTGTTGAAAAAAAATGTGCGCTTGGCCGGACTCGAACCGGCAACCTCCGTATTACTAGTGACGGCACTCTTACCAATTAAGCTAACAAGCCAAGCCAGGGTTGGTAAAGGAGCGATAGATATTATCTATAGGTGTTAGGTCCGAAAGGTGTCCATCGCTTTCCTAGCTGATAGCATCAGAACTGTGTAGGATTGTATGGCAGAGGCGCTCATTGAGGTTGTTTTGAAGTTGGCGATGAGCCTCTTTGGTACATGGTGTTGAGATGGAAGCCAGTAGCGGTGGCTAGGCTTCACTCAGCTTAAGTCACTAGGTCTTGAGATATGCTGCAAGTAGGGCCATATCTGCATTAAGTGTACTTTCTTTCCAGCTTCTCTCCGAGTGAAGAAGGGCAAGATTGTCGGCGTAGCCATATTGTCTCGATGTTGTTTGAGGTAAATCGCTGCTATACAAGTTTAACAGCATGGGAGCCAGCACAGATCCTTGTGGTACTCCGTTCTTCGGACGGTGCAGACGACTGCTCTGCCCATCACTGGTCTTAAGAACAAAGCTACGGTTTGCAAGCATGCTACATAATGAATTGTACAAAGTGTACAGTTCAGTCGGCCTTTAAGCGTATGGGGGGGGGGTCCACCTGTACCCAAGATTTTATTTTTCGCGCGCTATGTTTTAACGCTAAATTATTTTTGCACACAAATTTATGTAAGTTTCTAAATATCAGTTGCGAATTATGACTTATAATTGGACGACAATAATATCCATTGCAAATGAGTTTCATGCATTTTCTCGGGTGAGTGTAGGCTTGAAATATAAGTATCCGTACTTTGTATTGCCTTTTAGCCAAGAGAACGTGACCTTTCAACAATAGTAAGATAAATGTTGCTGCCAATGATTCCGGATATTACTCATTCAACCATGGCATGGAACATCCGTGATATCACCAAACATTTATCACATTATGCTATGGAAAAAGGTGACTAGAATTAAATTTTGTTCAATTCATGAATGTTTATACATAATTTATACAATATGCAAAAGGCATAATATGTAAAACATAATTGTCTATTTATTTCGTTTGGCTTTATTTCGTCGAGACATGTCCTATTGAAGTGTCACCTTCTATTTATTTTATTTACACACTCCAACCAAAGCAGTAGATGACCGTGCATATCAGCAAAAATCCCACCCATGCATTATGATATGCCCCGAACAGACTCCTGTTTTGAGTACGATCTGACTCACTTCCCACCTTTTGTATCCTTATGGTATAGTTTCCTAAATTTGGCGGTTAAAGTATTATTTTATTTCTGTATGTAAAGATTCCTAGCACCAGACAAGCACCAGATCTCCTCAGCCAGCTGCTACCTGAGCTGCTTTCAGTTGATCCTCGCCTTAGGCGCTCAGTCAGGTCTCATGACCTTGCTGTGAAAGTCCCAAGGTCCAACTTGGCCTCCCACAGAAGATCATTTCTCCATTCTCTGTAGGCTTATGGAATGCCCTTCCTGCTCAGGGAGGTTAATCGTTATCTAGGCGCCAATCCGTCAGTGTTACTAATTAGATAACAGCTGTTAATGCCTAGATTAGCCTTGACATAAATAAAAAAAAAGTACCTCATTTCATCAGAAAATTGAATTCCCCTAGTATGCTATATTGAGATGAGATAATGCAATGTGTTTATATGCTTAGAGGAAGCCTTTTCTTGAAATCTCTACTATAAATAGCTGAAGATTTTTTCTAGTATGGTACAAGTTAAAGATTGCAACATAGGTAATTTTCAATGATATCACCATTGTGAATTCCAATTGGACAATGTTAGGCTTTGCCTATGTATGATATCACTGTAATAACATTTATGACAGCTTGTCTGAATAAATTAAATGCATTTGCCCCTGGAGAAGAATAGTCTATTCCATCCCTTTTCCTTTATGCAAATTTTGGCGTCCTGTTTCATTTGTTTTGACCAATCCGGCGTGTGCTTTCCCTTAAGGCTATAGCCAATGACAAGGCTCGTTCAGGTCGGGTCATTTTGTCTTATTTTGTTTTTACCTGTCACATCACAATCTGCCTTTCATGGAGTAGGTTCAAAATTTTGTTTCAACATTTGTTTCCAACTTGGATTCTGTAACAAAGGCATAATTGGTTCGCGACATCTATAGTGATCGGATTTGTTCAGCATCAGCAATAGATTAGTTACAGTAAGGATTCGCGGGTTCTCAATTTTAGCAAAATTAATTAAATTAAATACCTCTAGAAACACCGTTCAGGTCAGCAAAGCAATGGCGTCGTACTCGTAGACAGTTCCACAATCCAGGAGTCCACTTCGCGGCTCAAAAATTCTGCAGGAACTACCAGGATCTCCCCAAGGGCGTTCACCAATGTTGGGGGATATTCCTCTAAGGTTGGGGCTGTTCCAAGGGTTTTGCGGGAGAATTTCTCTCGGCACGATCTCTAATCATTCTTCTTGCGTTGTGGTGAGTCACTGAACAATTCCTTCAAGTATGACGAATTTGAATACTAATACAACTTTGCGTGTACAGCTGGACTAGCTGGTGTGTTTCTTCATCGGGTTCGGGTTCGATTTCATTGTATCGTAACAAACGGACAAGTCTCTGCTCAACGGGAGAACCAAATACCTATCTACCAAGCGTTTTTAACAAGGCGAGGACAGTGTTGCCGATGCTGGATGTCATATTCTTACCGGTAGGAGGCTGTTTTCACAAACTGTTGCAATTATGCCAGAGGAAGGAAAAGAAATCTCAGTGAGAGTAATGTTTCCCCTTTAGTTCAAGTGCAAAATACTCATCCCGTTTTAATTATTTAAATTTTGTTTCCAATGGTAGTGTGGACAGCCTCGGCGATGTTTCAATGAGAGTAACTTTAATCACAATATAGCGGTTTGAATCCACTCCACTATCCAACGTTTGTCGCGACCTCCATCTCATTGACATGTAATATATTCCTCATAAACATAATGCACTCTCATAGAATTGCGTTGCAGCATAATTTGTCGTTCTCATTCAATCTGCTCTGCTTTCATGTGTCATGAGGAGTAGCACTATTCAATACAAAGACTATACTGCTGGACATTAACACTTGTAACATGTTTAGAATTCTGTTTTTTAGTTTAAGACACTCGTGCACACCATTTGAACATATCATTGCCTCGCAGCATTGTTTGCGTTGTATCCCCTTTGTTATTGTTGTAAGACCGGGTACATCCTATTGATAGTTTTCACCTGTTTGCATTGGTGTAAACAAATTGCAAGCCCTTCCAAGGATACGGCTATGGCAAGCCATAAAGGCCATAACGTATTGCCACAACGCGTTGCGACATTTCGGCAACGCGTTGCAAGAAAGTAGCAACGCGTTGCAAGAAAGTAGGCACGCCGTTGCGCCGTCGGCCAATTAGAATGACGAATTTCTGGACGTATATCAAAATTAGGACCCCAAAACGCGTTGCAAAGTATCTAGCACGCGTGTGGAAACGCACCAAACAGCGTTGCAAGCTTTCAAAACGCGTTGCGCACCTTCCCAACGCGTTGCGACCTTCACGTTGGTTCACAAGCCATAAGGTCCTAACGTATTGACGCAACGCAGTGGAGAAGTAGCACGGTGGCGACATTTTGGCACGCGTTGCGGCGTCGGCCAATCAAAAAATCATGCATTTCGGTGACCATATTTTCCACACAAAAAATGAGACCAAACGCGTTGCGGCAATAGTTAGACACTTATGGCCTTCACGACGCGTTGCACGCCTTCACAACGCGTTGCGAGCTTCCACAAACGTTTGTAAATTCACAAAGAGTTTGTGAAGGCAATAAGGGGTCATAACGTATGCCGCAACCGCGTTGCGAAGGTTTGCAAGGTGTGAAGGTCGCAACGCGTGTGAGATTTATATTTTTGAAATACGTCACAGAAATTCAGTTTTCTTGGCCGACCCCCGCAACGCGTTGCCGAAGTCGCACGCGTTGTGACTTTCTCACAACGCGTTGCGGACAATACGTTATGACCTTATGGCGTGGGGACCTTAGCAAACGCGTGGTGAAGCTTGCAACGCGTTGTGAAGCTCGAACGCGTTGTAATGGTGAAGGTTTGCAACGCGTGCAACGTATCTAGCAACGCGTTGTGGGTCTATTTTTTGAAAGACGTAACAGAAAATCATGATTTTGATTGGCGAAGTCGCAACGCGTTGCCGAAATGTCGCCAACGCGTTGATATCTTTCTCGCAACGCGTTTGCAGCAATACGTTATGGCCTATGGATTGCATATAAGGCAGTAGCTTAGTATCATTAATGCCGTTTTAAGGTTAGGTCAGGATTTTATAGCTCTTCTATTCGGGCGCGGTGGATATGTTCACGTACTGGCTTAGATTCAAGGCCCCTAAGCCCATTTTATGTTAGTGTTAAATATTTTAATATTATAATATATAATAATAAATTTTTTCACTATATGACATCCATTTTGGAGAAGGTGGCCTAGCGGTTAGGGTGCTTGCCTCGGGCGCAAATTTACAATCAATGCCCGGGGTCGAATCCCGGTGGGGTCGGGCACTTGCTGGGAGTTATGCGGGGTAGTATAAATTTGGATTGATCGTTATACCAGCTATGATTAAATTACAGAAATTTACGCTCTCCTCCATGGTTAAATTGGAATTGGCAAATGGATAATGAAAAGCTCACCGTCCTTCGGCGGGGACGTTCGCCGCCGGTCCCGTGTACAGAGAGTCACAACGTACATGTACATCGCAATCGCAGTCAGTGTCGAGAAGAGTAGGGTTGGAAAACCCCTGACGTTCCCAAGCCGCACAGCCTCAAATAGCGGGCCATGTTGAGAGCGTCCGTCTCATGGATACACGCGGACCGGATAAGCACACGAGTTGAACAAATCCTGACACAACCACAAGCCATTAACCATGACTTGTGGATACGAGCAAACAAACAAACAAACTCCATTTCAATAATATTTCCGGTGGGGCATCAATTCGGTAGGCAGTTACTTGCTTTCAAATTTAAAATAATAATCAGTGATGTAACATTTATACATACAAATTGTGCGTTTCCGTAGGTTTAAGGTTTTTTGTTAAGCTACTGTTCCAGTCTCTAATTCCTGGTTCGATCTGGCGCACAGAACGCATACGTCATACGTAAATGAAAGCTTTTTCTACACAGTTAATTGCGACCCGTGTTGCAGTTAGGTGTATCATGGAATGATTCTCCTATTATTTTGTCATTTTCATTATGGGTTTTATTCAATCATTTTGGGCGGTTATAGCATATAGTACATTATACCAACGTGCTGTAGGGTATGACGTGTGTAGCCTCTAAATCGTAGTCGTATAATTTTTACTTTCGGATGAGTGTGGCATCACCACAGTTTTATTCATATAAGGGCAATTAGTCAACTGCGTTCTTCGTCCATGTCAGGTCATTCATGCCGTTCAATCTTCCATATTAACTAAATCAGGTTTTTAGTGAAATTTCGTGATTGTACCAATTTATAGCATTTTCAGGTGAAAATGTCAAATTTTTCTGGTTCGGTTGTAGTCCACCTTACCGGGAAAAAGTTTTCCAAGGTTATTGCTAACTAACAGGTACAAAACAAAAACGCAAAACCTTGGTTTATAATTGCCTGCTATCGTTATACGTTCCCTATTGTAAACCATGCTTTGAATTTCTGTCTGTGCATGACAGAAACGACCAAAATCATCATTTTTTGGCATAAAGTCGGCGTATTCGGCTTATCCACTTCAGGTGTGGTCTAATACATTGGAATGCATTCTAAATATTAAAAAACCGGGGTCTACCAAACTTGGGGCCCTTTTTTCTGGAAAATCGCGTATATCTTCAACACTTTGTTTTACGCTTATTCGGCTTTAAATTTGGGTTCCTCGCTTCTCCACTAGTGAAACCATTCCCTCGGCAATTGTGCACAATGTGGACCGATAAAGCGGACTATTTTTCATTATTGCACGTTTCTGTCTTTCGAAGTGCATACAATCCTGCTTCAATAGGATCTAACAGGGAGTAAGTCTGATCCGATTTATTTCTTTTTTGGATGAATTTTATTTATGTACGATGCAGTGCATTAGGAACTTTAGTGTCTTCTCGTAGTATCTTACTGTGAAGATCATTCTCATACTGTTATAGTCAGTCCACCGGGTTAGACCCCGCGCTATTTGTCCATAGCCGCCAGATTTGATATTTAACTGAAATACAAAACATTTTTTTTTTTTTTGTTTAAAAATTTGCTGCTTTTTTAAGCCAAGGGCATTTTGGTCTTAATTTTTAAGTCTGTAATGATTTGTTAAAATTATCTTTCAAAACAAGGCATGTTATGCAGGGCTTCAAACTTAGTATCAGTGTTTTTTGACCAATTTTTAATGCTATATACAGCACATATCATTGCCGCCATGTGGGATTTTCAAGCATGATGTTCCATCCAATTATTAGTTCGATGCTTTTAAAGCAAGGGGCAATTTTTCTGCAATTTCCAAAATTCGTAAGTAATTGATTCAACATTTTATTCTTTCCATTATGGCCATAGTAATTGCATGGGTGGGTCTTATTGATCGTTTCTGTCAATACTGATAAAAAAGTAGCTGAACCGTCTGGTGCTCCAACGGCTGTGAGTCCTAAGCTTTTGTTTCGTTCAGTATCAAATTGGCAGTAATTATGAACGGTTATTCTGAAAGATAAATCAACCAGGCGTATTCTTTATTCATGTGAATTTTTCGGATTGTGCGTTGGGCAATTTACTGTCTCTTTCAAGTATCTTACTAGGAGAGCATTATCTGCTTTAAATCAAAGTGAACCGTGGTTGGCGTTATAGTTTAATTTTTTGGTAATTATTTTTTTTCGTGTAATTCTTATTGCTTGTTTGGTGGCATTTTGTTTTTAGCACGAGGCAAAATACTAATCTTTACACTTATCAGCTTTTGCTTATTTTTCATATTATGTGAATGCATGCAAAATGTAGTGGTGCGAAGCAAAATAAACTATCTCGTTTGCGGTATCTGATCTGGACAAAATCTCTAAAAAATTAAGGCAAGTGTAACTAGGGGTAATTGCGCTGCGAAGCAAAAAGAACATATATCTTGCGGGTATCTTATCTTGAAGAAATGTCTCTAACATTAATCCCTAAAATAAGGCCTTGTAACTTAGGGCGTAATGTAAATTATATATCTCTTTCGAGTATCTTACCTGGTAGAGATATTCTGTAGCTTTAAACTCTAAATTTGCCCAGGTTGTAATTAGGGGTAATATGCGTTGGCGAAGCAAAACAATCTAGGTCTTCGGGTATCTGATCGTGAAAGAAATTTCTAAAACTGGAAACCCTAACCCGGTATTATTTGTTTCTTAAGGTCCTGTATCTACGGTTTTCTAGCCTCACAAGTAAGTTTAAGACTGGCGCGGCACACCTTCAACAAGGTTAGCTTCGTTCATTTTGCTCGCAATTGATGGCTTAGGCCATTGGCAAATGTCGGGAATGGTTCATAATCTAGGCATACCCCCACAAAAAAGGTTCAGCTTTCATAAGAGGCTAACGATTCTAAGGCCCGGGTTCCAAAAAGTATGTTAGCGCGTGTTATAAGCTAAGCGAACGTTTCTATGGGAGATAAACGCTGTAGTTAAGTTAAACGTAATTCCAATAAAGATTTAACGTTAAACACGTTTTAACTCCGCCAAATGCATCGAAATTAAAAACTAGGTACGGGGCCGAGTTTAAGCAGTGTTTTAGTGTTGTTTCGTCAAGTGCACGGTCCTTTGCACTGTCTAATTGACAACAACTATGTGCTTATCTCTCGCCCAGTTGGTTATCACCTAAACGGCTACCGGACGCCATGACCTTGGTGCGTTCAAAACCATTAAAACCCAATAGGGCCTTATATTCATTCAAGTTCTCGTCTTCAAAATGATCGAAGATGTTACTCGTGTTTAAAGCTTCTGTTTAAGAAAACCAATGTTAAAAATATTTAAACGTGCTGTGCTTCTTAATTTTAAAACGCCCAATTTTAAATTACGGCGTACGGCGATTTCAAGCTGAAATCGCGTTTACCTAAAAAAAAAAACAAGTTCTGGAATAAGGGCCTTAAGTGTTTGGTAATACCAGTTTTTTTTTTTTTTTTTTTTTAACTTCGCCGTATCTTCATTCATCAATGTTTTTTTTTGATTACATGCCTTATCATAGGTCAGGGTACTCATAGACACTAAAAACCACAAGCAAGGACTCGTTTGCAAAACACGGTATATGTTGGCCCACACTCCTTTTTATCAAGAGTGTGCCTAAAAAAAAAAGATTCTGTGGTACGTATATTGGTGGGGGATGAAACGTGAAGATGAACATGCAAGAAGGAAAAGAGATGTTCCGCAAATTCATGTTTTTTTTTTTTTGAGTTGACAGCAATGCCAAGTGTAATCAAACACGCTTATGTTCATCGCCTTTTTTCATTTGCGGGAATCATAGGTTTTTAAGTGCTCGGTGTTTGCTTAATTTCCTCCTTCAGATCCTGCCTCGCAGACCCACTCACGTTTCTTCCTGGCGCACCCACACCCCTAGCAGTGGTGTTTCCTCTATTTTTGTTTTTTCTTCTTTTTGTTTGGGGGGGGGGAGAGGGGGAAAATAGTCAGTTTTCCTTTCAGAAAACTGGTTTGGCGGTGTGTGGTTTTGGTTTTTTCTTGGCATTTGCTCTCCTCATGTATAACCTCTTGATGTGTAAATTTAGATAAAATGTGGTAGTTTTTTATAGCGCCTTTGTGTTTGTGCAGTGTTTTGTATTCTGTATCGGCAAAATAAATTCAGCACAGGTATATTTAAAACAACAGTTCGTTTACTGTTATTCCCCTAGGTAACTTACCTATCGGATTGTAGCGGGCATTTTGCCCTATTTCTAACCTAAATTTAATTCTATCCATTTGAGATAAACGTACTGCAATGCTCCTGGTATAGGCAAGTCATAAAATGTACTTCATATCTAAATTTGATGAATTTTAGTCACAAGTTGTGCCGAGTCAGTTTATGTTTTTCCTCATCCAAAATGATTTGGGTGTAATTTAAGGGTAAATTACACATACCATTTGTTTCGGTTCGGCATTAGGTATTTTATTAATAGGGTGCTCAAAAGAGTAGAGATTGGGGGTGTAATTTGTAAGGGAAATGACACATACATTTTGTTTCGGTCATTAGGTTCTTTGCTTAATAGGTGCGTGCTCAAAAGAGCTAGAGGAGCGCGATTATCGTTACTCCAAATTGTGTACTTAGGTGTAGTCTACTTAATGGTTGTAGCTGAGTTAGATGACTCAACAGTGTTTCGGTCATTAGGGAATTTTCATTCAAGGGGGTGATATTTTCAACATATATTGAATGCCGTGGGAAAGTCTTAGTGATTCTAATTTTGTTTGATTTTTTTTTGTTTTGTTTGAGATGGAGGAATTACGAGGTTATGAACTCTAAAGCTAGCTATAAAAATTATTTCTAGTTGCCTGGTAATATTGGGTAGCCAATGGTGAAATAAAGTGGTCACCTCGACTCTTGGCAGACATGCTTCACACACCCCTCGTGTATCTGTGTTCATATTCTCTATCTGGGGCAATGGCCTATTGTTAGGACATGGCAAGACTTGCTTTATTCGTACAAGTTGAAAAAGAATTCGCAAGTAGTTTTGATCAGCAGAGTTTTCTATTTTGGTTCCATTTTTTAGTCCAAAATTTGTGGACATTTGTGACAGACAGGGACTATTTGTTGGAGATATTTGTTCAGCAAGATCACGTTATACTGCTAAAGTTCTGGTGTCGCGAGGGATCTTTGCCAATAAACAGAACCACGTCGTTTTCACCCCCCTTTTTTAGATGCTAGACCCCAAAGTGGGTAGATTGTTATCCTGGAATCCTAAAATATGCAAGACACAAAGTTTCTGGACATAATTGCCACATCAAAGTGGATATTTTCAGAAAGTATAATTCTGTATTTAATAAAGTTACATCTATCCATAAGGATATTCATATGCAGCGATTATTATTATTGTGCGCTCGTGCCAGAATACTTAATTTTTAGTGATTAATTGCATTAAACAAAATTAGTTCAATTGGAAACTTCTAACAGTAACCAAAGAATATGACTGTTGTCTTGATTTATTTCGCGAGATTCTACAAAGGTGAAAAAAGGATTTGAAGGCTAGCAACACCGAATTTGAAACGTCCAAGACCATATGGTCCAGGACCATATGGTCCTGGACCATAATTAATCTGGAGAAATATTCTAAGTCAAAATACTCCAGGACCATATGGCAAATATGGCCCTGGAGCAGTATTTGACTTAGAATATTTCTCCACTGCTCCAGGAGCATATGACCATTTGTGTATTCAATATGCTCCAGGAGCATATTCAGCGTATTCAATATGCTCTTGGACCATATTTTTCATTTATGCTCCAGGACCATATAGCAAATTATGGTCCTGGACCATATTTGACTTAGAATATTTTTCCAGATTCTTTTAATATGCTCCTGGAACATATGCTCCAGGACCATATGGTCCAGGACTATATGGTCCTGGAGCATGATTTCGGACCAAAATCTCATAGAAGCGTATAGAACAGTTGTCAACAAATAAGAATGGGAGCGGACTTCCCAGAACTGACAGGCCACTTGCAAGTATTGCAGTTGTTCAAGGAGAGCTTCGGCAAAAGCCCCAAAGAACATCGTCGGATGCCGCATAAGGAAAGAAGGATGCCCTCTATAGTTTTCATGAGAATAGATGAATTTGAACGTTCGCATTACAGAACGACATGCTCAAAGTTAACCTTTTGCAGGTTTCATAAGATACCACTTAACACAAATTCCCCAAAACTCGCTTTTATGTCAAATAATAATAATACAGGCTTCAATGGGTAATCGACATTCCATATAATGACTCCTCTCGCCTCAAGAGCCACAATGTCGTTTTGCAAGGATGTGCATTAGCAACATACACTGTTGCTCATAAAGTTAGAATAATTTTATTTCAAACCCAATCTTAAAACGTATCTCTATTTGAACGCTTCAGTAATCAAATGATTACATACTGAGTCCCCACTACCCAGGTGAAGTGAATCCTTGTATAATTTTGTATTACGAAACAATGCCTTTTGTTGGGAGCTATAAAATGCCAGACGTCTGTTGTTTGTTCCTTTTCCCTGCTCCAAGCCTGTGTAAAAGGAGCCCATTTTTTAGAGTTGGTTGTTATGTTACCTTAACGACAAAAACTGACACAGAGGTTCCCTAGGCTATGCCCCGTCCAACGCGCCGAAGAGTGCTTGCACTACGACGGGAAGGGTACAAACAAGCCAAAGTCGCTGATTTATTCGTGATATCGCAGAGTACGGTCTGTAAAATCGTCAGACATCATCGAGAGGGGGTCATTTGAGGCCATGAAAATCTTCAGGACGACACGATTGACTACCAGACGAGATGATCGCCAACTGCTTGTCTGTGCCCGGAAAATGCCAACCAGCCGTCTTCGTCGTTTGTGGAGAAGACACTATGGAATCAACGTTTCCCGCCAAACTGTAATCGGAGATTGTTTCAACATGGTTACCGAGCAAGACGAATTACCAAATGTCCACGCCCAACCGTTAACCAAAGAGTTTATCGACTTCGCTGGGCTAGGGAGCACAGAAGATTACAGCCCGGACACTGGCGAAATGTTGTGTTTATGGACGAGAGCCACTACATCCTACATCTACTTTGGGGGAGAAGTAGAGAACCGTCTTGTGGTCTCCCCTGTTAGTAACTGCCAAGCAGCGAACTAATCTCTACAACTCCAAACACTGTTTTCCATTAACATCATTTCTTAAGTATACCCATATCATGACTAGACCCCAGCGCAGGCCTCTTCTAAGGTCTGCCTTGACTATAGCGTCATTGAATGTGGAGGGTTTTTCCAATGCAAAAAGTAACATCATTGCTGAGTTGTGAACAATCTCCAACTGAGAATGTGATGTCTTATGTCTGCAGGAAACCCACAGAGGAATCAATAACCACCGCCCAACCATACCAGGAATGGTCCTTGCCACCGAGAGACCACCTCGACAATACGGAAGTGCTATATTTGTGAGAACAGGCACAACAGTAGAAGCAACCTCAATGTCTGATGATAACAACATCGAAGTCCTCACAATTGAGCTTAGCTCTGTCATATCCGTCTACAAACCTCCATCAGTAGACTTCAAGCACCCTCAACTCAATCCTGGGAATTCCACCAAACCTCACGTCTTCATTGGCGACTTCAACAGCCATAGTACCCAATGGGGCTACAATGAAACTAACAAAGACGGACAAGCTGTCGAAGAATGGATAGACAGTCAACATCTACGTCTCCTTCACGACTCTAAGCTGCCGCCATCATTTCATAGTGCCCGTTGGAAGAGAGGTTACAACCCTGATCTAGCTATTGTTAGCAAAACATCTCTAACCTGGGTAGCAAGATTGTTCTGGACTCTGTTACACACAAACTCAATATCGACCAATCGGTATTCAAGTCAAACCACACGCTGCAGTGAGACAAAAAACAAAGTGCCTTTAAGCGCAGCTCTTAACTACAAGGAAAGCAGACTGGAAAGGATTCACTGATGACTGGATCAGAACGTGAAGAGGATTGCTCAAAAAACCCATAACTTATGACAAATTGCCAAAGTGAACAAGAGCACGGGATTCATACCCAGAGGATGTGTAGGACGGAATATATACCAGCCTTTCAAGGAATTGTGCTAGAGAATATAAAGAGTAATCACCATGTTTGAAGCTGTTCCTTTTGTCGGCTGATGATGAACAATGCTTAAGGGTTAATTGTGGATTAAGTTCACGGTGATCTGTTCGGAAGAGACTGATTAATCAAGTAGTGTGTTCGACATTCACCTTAGATTCATAAATAGCTCCACACTGTAAGAATCATCACTTAATGGTAAAGATTTGTATTCCAACTTATGAGCAAACAGTGTTATAAAGAGGGGCATTTCTGGTTCTGGGGGAAGACAATGTTTTTCTGGGGCATGAACACTAAATGGTATTGCCAAAAACAAAACTTGTATTACAGTAATCCATACCACAAAGAGCTAACCTGCTCATGATATATAAATAGCCCGGTCAATTCAAGTGAACCATGCATCATTAAAATGAGGCGATTTTGCAAAAAAGACCCCAAATTACGGAGCGGCCCTGCTGGAAATCACACCACCAGCCAACAAACTAGGGAGAGGAAAACAAGGTTTCCTAGCTACCACGCTTAGCATTCATATCTACCTGACCGGGTTACAGAAATCTCCGCACCGCCGTCATGAGTGATGAAACTTCGCCATTGCACTATGGGATATCGAGCTTTGTTTTTTTTTTTAGATACTGACGCAAACCGAGCTCACATTTAAAAAATACTATCCATTTTGCTATTTATAGCTGTTGTCCGTAAATAATGATAATTAAAACAAACCAGTGATTCATAACATTTTTTACACTAGCTCATTGCATTGGTTGCTATATGTACGTACGCACAACATAGCAACCAATACCAGCATTACATCGTACACCAGAGCCGAAGCCCCTGGTATGCTGTTCTCTTTTTCCCATTTAAAAAATTCATCGTTCAGATCACTGAAAAAATTAGGAGGCAACTTAATAAGACTCTTATAAGGTAGAAAGATCCTAATCAAAAATGTTGTTCCTTAAAAGATACAATTTTCTGTTTTGGTAGTTTTTAGGTATTTCAACCATGGAAAAATCCAAAAATGAGAATTACCATTTTTTTTAATTAATGTTTGGTTCTTAGCAAACGTTTAGACCTTAGTTCCGGATATTTTGCAAAAACTTACAGAAATAAAAAAATGGAAACACTTTGTTCTATAAGGACCAGGGAATCAGGCAAATACAACCTCTTTTACATAGGGGTTAAGGTAAGTATGTAGTGGGCGCAAGAACACTGGTGATGTTTATTGACCAGTAAGTATCCAAAAAAACCTATTTTTGCCTATTTCTCAGTTTCTATTTTTGCGGACCAAAGTGTCATTTGGGAGGCCAATATCCCGGTTTTGTTTCTTCAAATAAAATAACATTTGCCAGGCGTTGTTCATTAGATGATACTGCTGTAGACGTTTTTTATTTTTTAAAAGTCTACACGATGTTGGAGTTACTAGCATTAACATATTAATGAGCTGTGAAATTCATGTAATTTTCATATTTTTGAAATTAATCAAAACCTTATCATAAAGTAGAAAAATTAAAATCGTCAGTAAAGGCAACTTGTGGTAATTATCATAAATACAAGTTTTATGTTGATAGGTAGTACACTTTGGTCAAGAGAAACGCATCAAAAATGTCTTTTTCAAAATTGCAACATTGGCGGCCATCATTGGATCTCTCATTGCATAAATATTCATAAAGTGTCGGATTGCACAAATCCACATTTATACCGTAAATGATGTATGAAAAGACATGAAAAATGTTGTTAAATTAAGACTTTAGTTTGATTAGGATATTTCTACCTTAAGATATGATAAAAAAAAGAATAAGAAATGATTGAAGTAAAAAAAAAATGTCAAATTCACGCCGACTTGGTGTTACAGTTAGAGAAAGTGGTTACCAATTATTAATGATAGCATGTAAAATAACGTTGTTTTTTACTGATTTTTTGTGTGAGGTGATGCTATTTCCTTTGTTTACTTTAGTCTTCAGTAATTTGTTAGGCGAATTTCACACCAAATTGAGTTTTGACTTCTTAAAAAAGTGAAATATATGTGAATTGTTATTACGGAGGGTTCAAGCGTAAACCGTAAGTTGGTAAAAGAACGTGACCCGCCCATTAAAATAGCCGTTTTTACGGAGAGAAAAAATCTAGGAAACAAGTTTAGTTTGTTCGCTGGTGGTGTGGGGAAGGGCCATAGATCATAACGCACCTCCCGTCAGGTTGGTAGACTTTCCGAAAGGACGTTAGGGATATATCAAGTCATTGCACTCATTGCACTACATCGGCATAAGCTAATAGCCATTTGGGTCTTGGCTGCCTCCTGTAGCCTCTTCGTAGCTTAGCCGGTCTATCTAGGCATCGCGTACAGGACTCCAGAACAATCAAAGGGCGCGTTGCAAACATACTTATGTTCTCATTAAGTCATAAATGGTCATTGAAATGGAGGCATGCTCTAGCTCTGCTTTTTCTGATAGCATGCCCCTGAAGTTCTCAGACTTTACTCATATTTCTTGACACAAGTGCATTTTGCGATTAAAACACCTGCGTCATGATAAGTAGTTAAAGTTAGTTAGAAAACCCAAGTTCAAATGCAATATGAACATCTCTAGACCTACTTACATTAAAAAGGGTCATTGATACAAGATACCGCCATTTGACACCACTATTGCAGCACATACCCGTATTGGCTTTCAGGAAGGACTTTTAATAAAAAGTGTTTAAAGGGACACAAAAGGGCATGGAAAAATAAATAACCAGGATAATGAATGGACCCCTTATTGAAATGACAAAGCCTTCCAACAAAAATTTGAATAAAAAAATGGATGTTTAATTCTGATGAAAAACAGAAAAACAGAAGAGTTTTAAGTTCAAAACAGAAGAGTACAGGCAATCCTGCCAGCATGGAAATAAAGGTGTTGACATCCATGCCAGAATTGACAGTGTATCCAGCATGTTTTGTGACACAATTCAAAAGCATTCAGACCTTGTGCCACCTCGAGAAAATAACCTCTAACTTGATTTGCCTGAACCAATAAAACAACTAATGGATGAGTGTAGACACGTACATGGCGCTATTTCCCGGCTATTTCACATTGGAAGGCCGTTTCCAGCAGCCGTTGAATTATTATCGGGGATCCCGATAATAATTATTCTAATTATAAAATTCCTTCGTTTGTGAGACACAGACATTTTCGAGCTTAACCATTCACAGGTATTGTTTACAAGCCAGTTACCAATGCAACTGTGTAAAAATCTCAAATTTTTTGAAAAATTGGGGGCGCTCTTCAAAAAAATATGCTAATATTGCTTTAAGCTTACAAGCAAATAATATTAGTTTGGTCCATTTCATTAGGTCTGAATATTTTTTCATGCCATTGTTTCCTTTTTCAAGATCATTTTGTTATCCCGGCTTCTTCACTTCATTTTCATGGTTCATTGGATCACTTCAAGAAAAGCTTATTTCCAAAACTTCAGCTGAAATTTAGTTCTGGTAGAGCGATGATTATATCATTGCAATTGGTATTAATTGTTGGTGTACCGCTCTCTTTGGTGTAGGGTAGTAGTATAGCACTAGTATTGACAATAGTCAGCATCTTACAATTCAACGCATTTTATCTGCTGTATCGATGTCCCTATGATGGTGAATTCCTTAATATAGGCCTACTTAATTTCCACTAAGCTTTCTCATTACATTTAAGCGCACATGGCCTGGCTAGTCTCTAGCTGGTCTCGAACCGAGACCTGTAGGTTCAAAACCAAGACCGAGATCGAGATTCAAGGGTCTGACCAAGACCATGACCTGGCCAACCTTAAAGTGGTATATGTGTCGAGGCAGGTTCGAGAGGCAGGATCGCTCCTGCCTCGCTCCAGGTATCCTGGAGCGATTCAGGGTCGAGGCAGGGTCGCTCCTGGATCGTTCCTGCCTCGGTTCTGTCTCCGATATGACACGGGGGTTGGGGAGGCTTGGTTTGATTTTGCTCATTATGGAATTAAGCGCAATGTGATATTAAGGTTTATTCCGTTATATTGAGGTTTATTCCGTTGAACTCTGTGTGAGAGACGTGCAGCACTGGATGAGAGCGAATAAGTTGAAATTGAACGGCGCAAAAACTGAAATTCTTCATATTACATCGAAATTTGTTAGGAATACAACACCTATCAACTCCGTCATGATTGGTTCTGATTCTGTGCAAGCAGTTAATGCTGCACGTAACCTTGGTGTTACAATTGATAATCATCTCAGTATGACGTCTCACATCAATAACATTTGTCGCGCCGCAAATTTCTCCCTTAGAAAGATTGGGCACTAAAATTCGCAAATATCTTAATCGTGAAACCACTGAGAAACTCGTCCATGCTTTCGTCAGCTCGCGATTAGATTGTTGTAACAGTTTGTTATTCGGTTTACCTGAACGTGAGATTGCAAAGCTGCAGCAAGTTCAAAATTCTGCGGCGAGAATGGTTGCCCTTGTGAAGAAGCGTCAACATATTAACACAGTGTTACACGAACTCCATTGGCTGCCTGTTCGCAAAAGAATTGTGTATAAGATTTTGCTGTTGACATACAAGGCACTTAATAGGTTGGCCCCAAAATACATCTCGGTACTCTTGACTGAATATGTTCCGACGCGTACTCTAAGATCAGGTATGAAACATTTGCTTATACCAGCGAAAACGTCTACGTCGTATGGAAGTAGAGCATTTGCAGCTGCTGCATCTAAACTGTGGAATGAACTTCCAATTTCAATTAAGTGTGCAGTGTCACTGCAAAATTTTAAGTCTTCATTGAAGACCTATCTTTTTAATTAGTAACTGTTTTTAAACTCCTATTCTGCTCTATGGTGGTTGTGTGGGTTTATTCGTGTGCATGTTTGTGCACACGTATTTTGACGTGTGCATATGGTGCACAGTGTCTGTTTGCATTTTTTAACCGTTCTCATGTGTAGGTGTGTGCGTGTCATGTAAACATTCATGCACGCACACGAGACGAAATATACTGAGCTTAAAGTGAAATTATATGACCAAAGACGAAATTGCTTTGTACCCTTCAGATGATGGGCCATGGACAAGACGAAATTAAATTGATCTTAACGAAAATGTGTGAAAATAAAGTTAATTTTATTGATAAAATGTTGAATATATTTGACCAAAGACGAAATTGTTTTAAACAAATGCCCATTTCCGTTTTTTTCGGACGAAAACCAACTTAACGAGATATGAAATATAATGAAAAATGTTTTAAACTAACTGGGAAAACCTATATTTAAGTTTGATTAGGGTACTAATTGTGTGCTTAATAATTTGTGTTTTTTGGAAAGAATATGTATGTGTACATGTAATACTGGTACTATTTTTAATATTATGTAATGTATTTATAAAAGTGCAATGAGTACTAATTGTGGGCTTATAATTGTGGGCTTTTTGTTGATATAATATGTATGTGTATTATATTTTTAATATTTATTATTTGTAAAGCGCAATGAGGCTTCCGACGATGCATATTGCGCTTAATAAGTGCGGTTTTATTATTATATTATTATTATATACCTGGAGCGAGGCGTGGCAGGTACGATACCTGGAGCGATACCTGGAGCGAGGTAGGAGCGATCCTGCCTCGATCCTGGACCGCTCCAGGATCTAGGTTTTCCGACACCACCATACAACCTGGTCTCGAGACCGGTCTCGAAACAGAGACCAGCGGTCTTGACTACACCACTGCAGTCTGTCATCTGTTAGTTCTTCATCCAAAGCCCTGTCCAAAGCAGGGGGGGCCGGCCAAGGATAGCGTCGTTTTTGCCGTGCCCATAGGTTTAGCACGTAATCACGAAAACTTAACAAATATTCTAAAGTCGAAAATAGGTTTAATATCAATATTTTTCCACTCAAAATCCGTGGAGTTGAAGAATCAACTCCAGTGTAAGTATTGTTGTATGAATAACGTTGGTTACAACGGGCTCCATTTGAACGCGGCTTGTTTGACCTAGGGCAATGGCAGGGTCACCGCTATTTCTAGCTGCCGACCATGTACCAGGTAGCCGGTAGCCTATGCACCACCTTGGAATGATTCGTTGACTGCATGTAGCAATCCTCTCATGTCCGGTCTTTAAAAACGATTTGATGATAGTTTGCAGCACATTATTATGCACCACCGACTAAAGCAAGGCAATTGATCGGTTAGCGGCACTACGGGAATTCCCACTCGCCACTCACTGATCTATTTATAAACGCGCACAGTGACCTCAAATTCCGGTCACTGTTCAGGCTCGTCCAATGACTCGTTCGGCAGTTTTGCGCTAGAATGAAGCTGCCGCCACCGCCTGGTCCAAACGATGAATGTACCGCCCTCAAGGATTGCGAGGCAAAGAGTCATAGAGCATTAAGCATATTAATTTTGTTCAATAGACTTATGTATAGACATTCAATGGGTCGTCTTCATTGAAACACTACAGAGCCATAAAGAAAAAAACATGGTGGGGGCAAATAATTAACTGGGAGTCCATTTTGGGCCACGGGATGCCTGAATTGATAGGGTGGACAAAATTGATAACGGGTGTGTCAAGCCCACTGGCCACAAACTTTCCAATGCTTTTATCTGCACTGCTTCAGGCATAGCTATCATTTGCAGTTTGGCAAAATGTTTGGGGTAGTGCATTCACCAAAATACATCGTGCCAAATTCTTAAATCGAGAAAGAATGACGAGTTATTTCTTTGGAGATCTTGTTATCTATTATAATGATAGTGATCAGGGTCTTAACAAGGTCTATTGTCTGTACCACATCAAAATTCGATAACCACGATAAGCACTTGATACCGCACTAGTAAATGACATGCGATTGTGATAGTATGGGAAGTTTTGAAAGAGCCAAGAAGAAACAACGATAAGGTAAGGTTTCAATAGTCCTAGATTCTCAGTATCAAAGCAATAGGACCTAATACAATAATGTTACCATTCAAAAAAGCTTATTAAACTGATTTTTCCTAAAACGGAGGATATATCTAACATTTCATTTTTTTTCTTACAAAAGTGCGACACCTTGCACTATCAAAGAGTAGGATTATCGCAAAAACAAGCCGTATAAAGGTCATTGGGATTGAACGCATTTGTTTCCTTGTTTTGCCACATGGAGGGGAATTATGACAGACATAATGGCACCTAAACCCGTTTAGGATTCCTTTTAAATATAATAAAAATTATAAGGCCGAAAAAGGTTTATCAGTAGGCCTACGCATTTTGTTTTGGTGGGTTCGATATAGTTATTTCCACACAGCAAGATCACAGATAATATTGAAGGAGCAGGGTCACTGTATGATTATCTGGCAGTAATATAAAATGAAAAAACGCTATATTTAAAAAACAATTAAAAAAATAATTGGCAGAGAAACAAATTTTATATTTTGTTCAAACAACCGAAAAACATTTATTAGATGACTTTTCTGCACGCCGAACACTGATCTCCATGGATTGGCTACACAACAATAGTAATATATTAGATGAGTGAAGCAACCGGCGGACATCTTGGTATACCTAGCACAATAGGGACATGTCATCCCATGCGCACAACTTTCAAAACAATTAGCTCGCTGAATTGGCTTGCTTATATACTCTGTTTTGTCGCGGGGGGGGGGGGGGGCTTTTTTTTTTTTTTTTTTTTTTTTTTTTTTTTTTTTTACTTAAAGGCACTATCAGTGATTTGCTAAATCAGTAAGTCGAAAAAAATCCTAAAAAAATCAGATTTTTGCATGTATGTAACAAGTACGAGTATCCTAACATACCCTGCAAATGATAGGCCAGAAGCAACCTAATATAGACAAAATCTTAGATTTAGTCATTACTGTCCGTTCGGACACTTACTACAACACGTAATTGAATGGAAGGGTTACGCACGAGTTTGGGGAACGGACCCCTGGTCTAAAGGGAACGGCTCATTTCAACTAAAATAGGCCAAATAACGTTCCTCCGTGAATATAGGCCGTATGCTCAAATGAAATATTGTTAATTTTGATTACATACATCGGCGAAGTAAACACTTTTTTTCCTTCATAAATACTAATAAATATTATACTTAATATTTATTGGGTATGTGAATTTTCTTTCAAATTAATAAAATGTCATTCATCTTCTTCCCTAGTCTTTGTCAAAGACGCCTCAACCATGATCGCCGGAGGCGCGTGTCAATCGAGGGCTAAGCCCTCGGCCTAACGGAGCGAGAGACTCCTTATAAGAGGGCATTATACCACATTGTATACAGGGACTGTATAGGAATTAATAATAAAGCGCAACGCCTTCATGAAAGGCTACTTCTTCCCCCGAATGCCAGTATCAATGGATGTAAAGGACAATGTTAGGCCACTGTCGATGTCTGCCCAACAACTTCCCTTTCTTGACTTACAGTAGAAGCTCGAGATTTATTTATTCGAGAACGAGAATAGGTATTTTGTGTTTCACATGATGAAGAAAATAGCTCAATCTAAATCGGTTGAGATCTTTTCAACTGCATTAACAGTAACATATAGACCAGTTAACATTGTTTACGTTCTGAGTCGGTCACGTGACCCGGAAATTGCTGCTCGCAGGCAAAACATTAGCGGCCACTGTATACCGCTGTATAGTAGATCGGTTGAGTTTAATTTATTATCGTCATAACACGCTTTGAATTTCACCATAAATATTGTTCTAATTAATTATATTTACTTTACTGCCCTGCATAATCAAACAATGCCAGACGGTTGTTGTTCCGTCGGTTGCGCTAATCGAAGGACTCCAAAAGGCGAAAATCGACTGCATTTTTACCCTATTTCTCATTATAGCTCAAAAAGCTGTGATCCAAATTCTACAAATGTATACATGTTTATGAAGACATATTATAAGGATTGTAAATCTGCAAAGTTTGAATGGATATTCAGGGTGTACTAACAAATATACAGGGTGATACGACAAAAACGTACATAAAATAACATTTCTTTTTAACACTGCATTATTTCCAGACATTATGAAAATGAAAAAAATATATATTCATATTTATTTGGAATGCATGTACTAATAAATCCCTTTCAGACAATGTGTTATTTGTAGCACATTAGAATAGGCATGTGTGCTATACAGGGTGCAAAAAAAGTAATTGAATTTAATGCATTTTTCCTCTAAAAGACAAATTTTGAGCTAAAATAGCATTCATTAATTACATGTTTGTGTAAATGTTAATCTTGAATTTCATTCTGTATCATTACATGTAATTAGTGCAACAGAAATATATTAGGGTGGTCAAAATGCGCTGATATCATCATATCAACCTCCCTGATATGTGCCCTTGACTCACTAGGCTGAATATTATTACAAAAATGTGTGTAATTTCTAATCTACTCATTACTAAGGTGTTAGCAGACGTGAGCTTATAGGTGTGAACAAGACAAAAATGAAACATAAAAAGGCAGGATGTAAGCAGGCTCAATGCTGGATGATGCAGGTAGGCCCTAATGTTCACATGAGCACGAACACTGTCCACTGGAGTGAGTAAGACTTAAGTTCTACGGTGGAGCTCATCAGTTGGACGCGTACAGTACTTTTTTGATAAATTTATTTTGATTTGGAACTGGCTTGCTTCTCTTCAACTTCCCCTCAGGACAAGCTAGGTGAGTAGGCCCCTCTACTTACATTTTTGGTATATGTTTTCTTGTCATTTCTCGAGCTACCCAAGCCTAGGCACTGCTAGGTCTGGTCTTGGCCTTGGTAGGCCTATCACTACATGCCTAACTATGAGTAGGAAGCTAGGGACGCTAAATAATAGAAAATAAATGTGCACGGGATGTAGTTTTGACCAATCACTGAACAAAGAATATGTATTCGGTATAATAAAACGAATATTGACTGGTTTATATCGGGTGATGAATTCGAGATCATGCCTAGCATACCTGGCTGTAGGCCTCGCATACCGGCCACTCGATATGTAGTCTAGCATCCTTTAGGCCTACAAATTAATAATACGTCCATTCATATCTTCTTGTTCATTGGATTGGTTAAAAGTGGACCCACATGATCAAAGAATAAAGATACCATTCTGCAGAAAAAGACTATTAACGGCTCTCAAAAGAACCATTTACGGCTCTCAAAAGAACAATTTACGGCTTCAAAAAAAGACTATTTACGGCTTCCAATTTTAAGCACAATGTCAGCCTGTGTAGCATGACATCAAAACAAATGTCAACTGGATACACGGCGAAAATGCCGTGATTACGGTACGGCTACAATCAGCCAAGATTCCAGCTGTTAAGTGATCAAGAAATGAACATGAAAGTGTTAACACTAATAAGCAGATGTAAGAACAAACAGCCGTCCATGTTTTGATGGGTTTAGCTTAGTAGGGTGACGACAACACAGCACTATTGACTGCGGCATAGGCGTGTTGGTAGGCCTAAGCTAGGCTAGGGCTAATGCTAGGCTAGCCGAAATCTCAATTTTAACCTCATTGTTTTAATAAAATCTTTTCCCATCAGTGAACAATGAATATATTAATGACGTATATAAAACAAATATATGCTACCTGCCTTTAATTCGAGCCTCCATTCAAACTATGGTCCCCCTCGGGTGTACGCAATAGTGCTATTTTTTGCTTCGTGCTTCGCCTTCAGCACAATAGCCTATTGCAGTCACCTCGGTTCCATAGTTTTAACAAGAGTCTCTCATATCAATATATTTGTATATTATATACTTCATTTAATAAATTTAAGATTGGTAATTGGTTTGAAACTCTATCCCGTGATTAAAAAGATTTCCGCTATGCGGCGAGAACTCGGCGCCATCCGTAAAAAGTACCCCTAAGCCCCGCCCACGCCGTAAATAGTTCATTTTTAAACGTACTATTTTACGGCTCAGATGTACTATTTTACGGCGCTTCATTCGCGTAACTTACTCTTCACGTAGCGCGCCTGCTTTTGCGTCTGTGTATTGAATGCTTACTACCCACATTCATTCATAAGATGCTTGTTTGACGTGAATTATTGAATGAAAATGCCAAAATTATATTTTTTTTTCCATTGTTAACTGGAATTAGTATTAATGAAGTAATATAAAACAAATATATACTGTACTCTACAATTCGAGTCTCTCTTTGCTTACACCAAATTGTCCCCTCGGTGACTACAATTAGTGCTATTTTGCTTCGGTGCTGCGCCCCTCACAAAATATCACTAATGTAGTCCTCGGGCCTCATAGTTGTTAACCGAGTCTCTCAGGTCAGTATATATTTGTATACTATGTAGGCCTAGCATACTATGTATGCCTAGCCTACCTGGCCTACAACCTATACTCCTCGGGGTGATAGTTATTTTAAGCCAGTATGCTAAGTGCAACTCGGGAGCGACAATCCCAGTATCACAGTCAATAGTTAGTAAATATTTAACAGCACTTGTCGTTTGGACAGTACATCTGTGGAAGTAACAGTTCTAATCAGAAACCTGTACTGGTCATGTACGTACCCAGCTTGTCGCCTACACGTGCAGTTGGGCGGTAAGAATCGTCAGACTTTTGGAGACAACACCCAGGCATACCTTCACTGCACTCTTTCATTTGGCTTGCTGCCCCGCGTGAACCAGGGCCACGGATACAATTACTGGGAGTTAGAGAATTGGTAAAAGAAGCACTCTTCACAATAACCCGAGACAAAGTATTATTATAAAGCCCATCAAGGATCTTTCTGCTTTTTAGAACTCGTGCGTGAATGGGCTTGGTCAGGGATCCTAAAGAAATCGGGATAGGACACTCGATCACGAGAATGGAGCGTACTAACCCACTGATCTGCGATGAAATCTGTAGCTTATAGTTCGCCAGTCGTTCGTGGCACTATTATGCACAGCCTATGTCATCCCCCGGTTGACGTCATGGTGGTGACATTATGGTGCATAATTTAATTAATTAGCTTATCGAAAATGGTGGCTCTATCACCGTCGATGGAAATTGTCTAGGGCCATTTGTACACAGTGTTCACCCGCCTGGCTTGGTGTGTGGATTAGATAGATTAATGTCACCGTATTGCATCGATGGCAATCTTTTTTTTGTCGGTTACCCGACTATAGAAACCACTGCTCTCAAAATTTGCGAAGTGAGTCTATTTCTATAGCTGAAGGTCAATTCATTAAATTTTTCTTTTATGAAATGATCTACGTACTACTATTATTTTGGAGTTTATTGTTTGGGTGTGTAATGCGATGCAATTGCAGACAAAGAATAACTAATTGCATGTTTGAAATGGCCTTAAAAAAGCATTTCTTTGATTTTTAGTCCTCTTTGAAGACTTGCTTTTTGATGGAGTTTGGTTAAAACGTTGCAGGGATAGATAAGGGTGAGTAACAAATATGAGTATTTTATAAGTAAGAAATGATCATTCACGTAGAGTTCCTCTACGTAAGATTGAAGCTTTTACCATGTATTGTGTTGATTAGGTAACCATCTTTATTTAAAAGAACAGGAAAGGTGTAACCTACATTAAATTAAATCTTAATAATTTGAGGCCTCCGTTTTAACACTTTGGCTGCGCCAATTGGGCGTTTTTCTATTTTCTTTATTTGAGATGATAGAATGGGTAACCTTATGTTAAATTAAGTTTATAACTTGGGGATTCAGTTTCAACACATCATTTTGCGCCCAATTGGGCGTTTTTCTATTTTCTTATTTGAAATTGATATGAAATAAAAAGAAATTTATGTTAAATTAAAGCTTATAACTTGGGGATTCATTTTTACACATTTTGGCGCCCCAATTGGGGGCGTTTTTTTTCTATTTTCTTTATTTGAATGACAGGAAGGTGTAACCTTGTAATTAAAGTATAACTTTGTGGATCAGTGTTTTAACACATTTTGCGCCCAATTGGGCGTTTTTTTTTTTAAAATTGTTAACTATTTGAAATGACAGGAAGGTGTAACCTATGTTAAATTAAAGCTTATAACTTGGGGATTCAGTTTTAACACATTTTGCTGCCCAATTGGGCGTTTTTTTTTAAAAAAGTACAATTTAAGAAATCTACTGAGTGCTTATTCTATGTTAAATTAAAGCTTATTTGGGGGTTCAAGTTTTAAACACATTGTGCGCCCAATTGGCCGTTTTAAAAACGGTGCAAAAATCAGAAAAATAAAAAACTTTAAAAACTTTGTTAAATTAAAGCTTTAACTTGGGGAGGCAGTTGTAACATTTTGCGGCCCATGGTCGTTTTTTCTATTTTCGTTATTTGAAATGACAGGAAGGTGTAACCTATGTTAAATAAAGCTTATAACTTGATGATTCAGTTTTTAACCCATTTGCTCCCAATTTGGCGTTTTTCTATTTTCTTTATTAAATGACAGAAAGGTGTCACCTATGTTAAATTAAAGCTTAGAACTATGTGAGGTCAATTGTCACACACCAAGTTCCAAAGTTGAACGGGAGATCAAGTGTTTAAACAGTGATTGGGGTTCTAATCAATCTTATGCTCATGTTCAACTCTACTTTAATTCAGTTAGAATTTTCTGTTTTATACCTGTTTCTGTAATAAATGTGGCAACGTAAAACTAGAAAACCATCTACGCTTTAAATGCTTTTAATGTTGGTTTCTTATTTCTTGTAAATTTATGGCCTGGCGACCCGACACAGTTTTTTTTAAATACTTGTTTTTGTTATCTTCCGACACAGAAGAATCTATTCATAAGGATCGGTACATCACTGTTCCTCAGATTTTGTTTCACATGCGCTCCAAGTACTTCGGCGATTGTTTTTTCAGATAAATCTTTAACTATTCCCATTCACGTCCTCTTCACCGATAAATATCTTGAGAAAAAAGTTCGCGAAACTTACATCACAGATAGATGCTGTTACACGCTGTCAAGCCCCTGTTTACTATGCGGGGACAGCTGTGAACTCGAAATGTTTTGCCTGCGAGGCGGCGCGCGCATCGTATTTACAATTGCTGCTGACGTCATAATGGTTAACTGGTCTATGCATCTGCACGTCAGAATAAAAAGAAACCTGCAGTGCTTTTTTTCTCTGCACACGGGGCAATTTAATGAATATCAATAGCGCTATTCTTTGCTGAGTCAATGTAGTGTTGGTGTAACATCCACATGTCACTAATATTCAGGGAAGGAATTGAAATGTGAAAGCTAAATAGAGTTATCTGTATAGTGGGAATTGTCCACTTTATGAAAATCCAAACTGTGCTGACAGAAGACAGTATTGTGGGCCCGTAGTGGGTGGGTAGGTACGCCTTTTGCATTGTGATAAAACATTGAACTTCTGTCAACCGTTTGGATAGAGGGAGCGGTGTTTAGAGCTAAAAAAATAATTGGATATGATATGTGTGGAAGTCTTCTCAAGGGCCCGAAATGCTTGTTTTGTTTTTTGTGAAGGAAAAAGGTGGATTTTGGATGAATTCTGGAGGCAGTTTATTTCAAGAAATGAGTACATCTCACGATTTGCCAAGTGGAATATTCCCATGTTCCTAAATGGGGATTATCTTATTGAGGAAATGTATATGAGTATGCTCTGGAGAGAGGCGGTGAATAAAATGTAAAAAAATATTGAAAATCTTGAAGCCAATTGGCAATGATTTTTAACAGAGAACCTTTTAGATGTGTCCAAAGAAGGCTATAAGTTGTTTGTTTGTATCGGACCCAAATGTTACCTTTTTGCAAGATGGGTTTGGACTTGTGTACCTGAAGAATGTACAAAAGAATCAAGGTATCAAATCCAATATTCCCACAATGCATTGTGTCCAATTATCTTAAATAATGCCGGGTAAATCCTGTATAAACATCGCGATCTATATATGCAGTCTAAATACCTCATCTATTGTATTATGGGATATGGTGAAATTGCATTAAATGATCTAATCTCATATTGTTGGCCGCTTTAATCAAAATCCAATATCCCAAATACCTTGTGACAATATCCTTAAATAACGTTGGTATAGCAGAATCGTGTACAGATGTGATGTCAAAACCCTCATCGCAAAATCCATAAATTTGTAGTTATGGGATATGTGTATTGTGTTGAAGGATATGCCCTGAATACATTTTTAGACTTGAAATATCCCACTTATTAAATGTTAATTATCTACTATTTTTCTAGGCCCCAGAAATCAGTACGTCGCCGATAATCTATGCGTAACCCAAGTCCTTGTCAGCATACTTTTTTCTCTTGAATCCATGCTTATTATTCCCTCGTGCTAAATTCCCTCTTTCCATCACCAAAGTTTTTGCTACATTCACGACCAAGGGGGTGGGGTCACCTTAAATTAGTGGCAAAACATTATTTTCAAATTCGAAAAAAGATAACACGCGAGCCTGTCGTTTTTCCACAAAATATATCGTGCAATGAAAAGTTTTAAACATTGTGTTTCTGAAAAGGTCCAACCTAGCTACACTGAACACAAATGATAGAATGGTGCCATTGTCCTGCCCTCGTACTGTCCCATTGGTTTGTACATGGCGGTGAGGAATATGGAAAAATCAAGTGTTCCGCTATCAGCATAAAAAGGATTAACTGAATTTTATATTATTAAGATTTATGTTTAATTACATGAATAATATATACTTGACACAGGAAATATTTTTAATTGTTTTAACTGACGCTCCCGTTGATGACAAGGATGGTTTTTCTAGGGACCCAACCTAATTATCTATTAACGGGCGATATAAGATTTTAATATTTTTTTAAATGAAAAGATCTGCATCCAAAAGCTGAGTCGGAAAAGTATACGTTGTCGTAAAACTGGCAAATGTAGTTTGCGCGTCCCAAGGAACCCCTTGAACATTAAAGTTTATTTTTTTTTCCATAATCCCCCAGACTCTTGTACAAGGTCATATGCAAGGTTTGTGCTTCTAACCGCTGGACTAATTAGGTATCAGAGTAATAGATACGTGTAAGATGGCCATCCAAGAGGGTGTTTAATAGGCTGAAATGGTACAAATTCCTATCACTGGTAGACTAGCGATATGTATCTCTTTTTTTTTTTTTGGTAGGTTGCAGGCACCCATTGTCATCCATATTAGGAGATTTGCGATATAGCTTACGCCTTAAGGTTTCCTTAAATGCCATTTTTTTGGTTTGCCACTGTCAAAAATCACGGTTTTTGTTTTTAAAGGGTGAAATTGCCCCTAGATCGGAACAAGAAAATAATGCTATGCATCTCCCTTTTTCCAGTGATCGCCAGGTTTTTGTAGTCATTTTCCCTCTAGGACGTAAAGAATATAAGCTACTTAATACAGTTAAAGTGACATGAGGATATTCAAGTTCCGAGAGAAGCGCCCTCGATTTTTTTTAACCCCGGTTTTTGTGCATATTTGGAATTCTTCCCAATGTATTAATCACACTTGAGTGAATAGCCGATACGGCCGTCTTTTATGTAATAAGATGATGATTTAGTATTTTTTTATGTCGGTCACAACAAAAAAATCAAAGTATTGTTATTGGGATTACTACGATAGTTAGTCTTACTAATATTTTTGAAGTGATCATCTCACATTTCACATAACACGCGCCCTCATTTCGTCCAAATGTTTTGAGGTCTCTAACCATTTTCGCTAAAAGTCTGCGCAAATATCAACTAAAATGACATAATTAACGACACAAACATCCTATGACAACAAATTTGGCACAAATAGAACTTGGGCTACTAGTGAATCATGACGGTTATTTTCAAAATTAAATTTTACGGCCATAAACGTTGCCATGGCAACGGTTAAAATTGGGCTTCATGATTCACTGCGTATATTCGCCTTGCATATGCCACCCAAGTTTTGTCACAGTAACCGTGTTTGTTTTTGGGTTACCCCGTTCTATATTTAGCCAATCAGAGGCCTCGCGTGGTTACCATGGCAACCAGAGCAAAAGTTGATATAATTTTTAAAATTTTGTATATGGCTAGAATTGATGTGTGTATCATGTACATTCCGGAAATTAATAAAAAAAATATCTCAAATTTCAGTACTACTTCAGAACCTCATACTTGCCCTTTTTTAACACGGCCATTTGGAAAAAAGTTGCCCTCTAGATTTTTTCAAAATTGATATTTTGCATGGTTATTAAGCTTTTATATCTATCCCTCACCTGAGATTATTAAGCCCAAATCTGCGCGCTTATGGGTAAACAGAACGATTTTATAATTAATGTCGCCGGGGATATTTATTCAGCAGACGACGCGGGGAAATGGCGCCGTAACAACCAAGAAAAACACACGCCAGAGTACTTCCCACGGCATGCATCTTGTTTGACGGTCGGTCTGTGACCTTTGTGGTATTAATATCAATGAGTACAAGTGATATGATATTCATGTATAGACACATGTTGATGCAAGTTACGGCACACTTAAAGTTGGCCTACAAATTACAGTGAATGTCTAGCATTATCGGCTTGGGTTGTGGTATTTTTGTGTGAATGGATAGACGATTTCATTTGCGGAGCACATTGAAATTGCAATTTTATGAAATGTGCCAGTGCCGCTTGAAAAAACTTAGTTATCGAATTTTTGCAGGCGTTCTTTCCTGTAAACATGTGCGCCCTCGCGTGTTTTCACACAATAGCGACCCGTATCGTGGTAAATCAGTACTAAACAATTATTAAAGCACGACATACAGCGTGGTAAACTCGATATAATGGCATTAAAACTCAGTATACACATAATCGGGTGTGTGCGATGCTTTCCGTGCGATATTATATATACAGTGTGAGTCAAAATGATTGTTCCCAAATATCCTGATTTTTTTCTTGTCAAACTGTGCAAGCTAGCTCTTAAAATTGTAAATACTTCAAAAGTACATTTAAATATTTTCACCGGAATTTTTTGACATTTTTCATTTTGGTTCGGCAATCATATCTGCACTCATTTAAATAAAGGCCCTCAGATTTGCCTTTGTACAAGATTCCATTGATTTGGTATTGAAGCGCAAGTTTCAAGTGGGATACCTAATGGTGTTGCCTTTCCACACTCTTGGGATAACTGGTAATATAAATGCCCATGAGTTATAACCTTGCCAGTTATTAAGTTGGGGTTAATGCAACAACAAGTGCAATGTAATATTTTGATTGTTTAGAATTCTTCAAGGTTGAAATGAACTCGTTTTTAAACTATTATTAACTAAGGCAAAACAAAAGATATTGAAAAATACACACCAAAACCCGGTTTCAATTTAAGTGATACACCTTAGGTCAAAGGTCAGACTTTTTGGAACAATTTTCTTTTCATGATAAATATTAATAATTTGTGCTTCACTGTGGTGAATAAATACAACAACAAGAAAGTTTCTTTGCCTATTCGTTTTTTCTGGATCCTGGTTTGTGAAATACACTGTTAAAATGTTTACTCATCTTCATTGGTTTACTGTACTAATTTGTAAAGCACCGGCATGTCGGGAGCCTCTAAAAATGAGGCCATAACTTGAAAATAAAATGCATGAATATCGGGATTTTTGACTTGGTGATTCTAAGAAGTATTATTTATTATATAATATTATATAATATATTCCTTAAAAGGATTACAAATATTTTTAATATGTTTTGATCAGCTGGGACAATCATTTTGACTCACACTGTAGTACTTCTGATAGCATCTTCGGGAAGACTCAAGCTCAAGCTATGCATAAGCCCCAAGCCTATAAATTGCTTTAACACACTTTCGTCCTCTCATTACTGTAAAAGGCTAATTTATCCACCCACCCCAAGGAATTCAGGAAGCAGATAAAGAAGAATAAACATAGAAGTATACAAGGAAAACAGGCGAGAACCCGGGAATGACTTTCAAGGGACCTCGTATCAAGTTGACCTTCCACGATTTAAACAAGACGGAATGACATTTGAGCCACGTCGGTCTAGTTAAACGGGGAAAAATCTCTTATGAAATCATAGGAATTAGGTTGTCAAAATATTTCGTTTAAGGATTAAGCATGCCTTTATTCTTAATCAATGTGGATAGCGCATCCGATAATGCCCTCGGGCAGCCACTAAGTGGAAGCACTGACCGAGTTTTGTCCACAGTGTATGTTAAAAGCAGTTGAGCTGATTTAAGTAAGATGAACATAGATTCCTCATTCAATAAATTACATTTTAAACGCGAAAGACTGGAATTCTAGTTCTTAAAATAATGGTAATACAATCATATTGCATTAGCTTTTACGTGCATGGTGTTATAACGAAAAAGTACAAACAATCTTATTCAAGTTTATGTATGCTTCAGAAAAAGGTTGCATACCACGAAAGCCCGAAAAGGCTGGTAAGAGCTGGTAAGGTAGAAGCTTACATACCTACATGTACTGCACTTGCGTCTATAAATGTATTAAGAGTGTATAAGTGCTACTTAGATAGTTTACCCGTGCCTGCTTCCGCATGTATGTATGACGTCATAAGCTGCTAGAAACTCGTATCTCTCGGGAATTGATGAAATGTTAGACAATAAAAGCAATTTTCTTTTGATATCTTATCGATTGTCAGATATACGACAACGTAATTGTTGTGGTGAGTTTTAAAGGTTTTCTATTAGGTTTGAATGATTTTTGTTATTATTTCTTGGATTTACACTTTGGAGGTAATTACGCCACTGCTAATTATATGAAAAGTATATCACTGGTGCTTATAGCCACAAGTGATGTATGTCATTTGTGTAGTTCAGTTACCAAATAAGCAGTTGCTCTCTTTACGTTATAGTGCATCGACTTCAACCATAAAAGTTGACACCCAGTGATAACAATTTAGAACATAACTTTACATGTCTAAATATGATCTATGGGTACTCTATACATCATAAAACTGCTTGATGCAATTTTCAGAAGTGTGTGCGAATTCAGATATGGCTAAAAATAAAAATGGTCGCCATTTTAGAGGTATCTGAACCTATATCATCAAAAACTAGGTCATTTAATTAATTTTATAGAATATGTAAAATTGGTAACTTCAAAGCCAATATGTATGTTTTAATAAGAGAAATTGGCGGCCATTTTGAAAAATGCTGTTTTCTCAGCTCGCACGCACTTTCAATTTTTGCATCATCACTTTTTTGTTATCTGAAGGTACCCTCTACCAAATTAAACCATCGAGACAATGTTCTAAATTTTAATGGGTCAATCATAAATTAAAGCCTTATTGAAGCTAAAGTCCCTACACTATTAGGCGTATCGCCCAACTTAGCATTCTTAGTATGTTCTGAAGTTAGGTGTATCGTCTAACCATGTTCTTGACGTTTTTGCTGTCTTTCGTTCAAAGTTAACTCCTAGATGGTTCACTGTTTTTGTCACTAGATTTGATCACAATAATCCCTAGGCTACCAAGTGTAGTGTTTGAAGTCATCCTGAGGCAAATTGTTCCAATCACAGGCAGTTTTGGGCAGAATGAATATTTTAAACAGTCCGTATTGGCAGATAGAAGTTAATATGCAGAGGCAAGAGTCGCTCTATAGCCTTATTCATGGTGGTCAATCTGCTGGCGGTCCTTCTGTTCTTCAGTGAGTCCTAGTCCAGTTCGGCCATCATCATGTCGAGAACGCTACTAATTTTTCTATAGTCATTCATGATGAATCTCGCGCTACGCCTTTGCACTATTTCTCATTTGCTGATTAGATCTTTTTGGTGGTGGGTCGAACATATTAGATGCGCCTAGTGTCATGTAGGCCTAAGCATTTAGTTATACGATTTAGTTATACGATTGATATAGTTACTCTATGTAAAGTTGTGAGTTATTATGGCAACACCTACATAAGTGTAGTCCTTCTCCCTAGTTCATAATTATATCTTTTGAATTGAGAGTGTGTGTATGTGTCTCATAACGAAACATTTGGTGATGTTGAAATGAAGTGGTCATTCGTTCTGTCATTTCTCCAGTGTGCTTAGATTTTTTTGGAGTTGATCATGGAAAAATTGATGTTGTATTTGACGATAAAACACACAATTGTCAGCAAATAACCGGACTTCAGAACCTGTACTGTTCGGTAAGTTTATTAATGTAGATTAAGAATAGTATAGCACCTAGCACTGTGCCTTGGTGAACGCCAGAAACTACCAGTGTTCTCCTTCGACAACGACCCTCTGTTTACGATACTTAGGGAACCTCTGTACCCAAGTCTTTTTGCCGTATTACACTAGTTTGATTAGTAACCTGGTATGTTGGACAAAATGAAATGCATGAAGTCATAGTTATCTTCTCAGTTTGGATTCTGTTATTTAATGAGAGTGGAAGCTAGCTCATGGGATATCAGGATGAAATGTGATTCAAAAGAATGATTTTTAAGTCCGTGTGATGGAATGTTTATGAGAGAGAAAAAGAGAGAGGTAAAAAGATTATGACGACTTGTTCTGATATACCACAGTTTGGGGGCCATGGTCAAGATTGCCAGATTCGACTTTAAAAGGTATTATTAGTGACCCCATAGAATCATGATATTGCGGGGTTAAAGGTTGTTGATATTACTTGGAATTGAAATAATTTATAAATTATTCTTGTCTGCAATAACCTAGTTAGCTGCAATACAACTCCTAACACTTAAGTGGACCAAGGGGGGGGGGAAGAGTTCCTAGGGACCCCCCTAAAATTTGTTTTCGCGCTGGCCGCTTTACGCGGGGATTTTTGCGCCGAAATTTTTGTAATTGTTGACTTTTTAAATGCGCTTCTTTCATACCAAAATAATTTAAAATTGGCCGAGCCGTTAATGTATTAGTGGGGGTCGCATGGAACCCCCCCTTGGGCACTAACGGAAGTCATTTCAGGAATATTTTAAAAATAAGAATAAGAAACCAAGAACCAAAGCCAATTTTTTGCTGATATAAGTTCCAAAATAATACATGTAAGTAAACAATTATTAGTAACATTAAAATAAAATCACACCTTTCATGGGCTGGAAAAACAATACCAATTTCATCATGGATGTGCCAAACCGTTGTTTACTGAACAAAACTCTATGGCGAAAATGACGTGGGCATTTTGCACACCGTTTAAAAAAAGACAGGGATTCCCTAAAACTGCTAGTTTTGTGTTAAATATATGTAATTTGGGTCTTCTAGGGGAATGGATATCAACATAAAAATTAAGTTTCAAAATGTTTGGTGTTAAGCGCAACGGCTCATTTGAATTTTCGTCTTTTTTCCCAATTTTGCCGGGCGTGTGTTGAAAACAATGTTTTGCCCCTAATTTGCAGCCAAAATAAAAAATTTCCATTTTTGTTGCTGATTGGGTTGTCTTATGACCCTTCACAGTGTATAAATTTCCTTGCAAAAAATCCCCTAGGGAAAGTGGTTTTTAGGGGGGTCACATGGAAACCAACCCCTTGGGGCACTAGCGGAGTGAAAACCCCTTGGTCATTAGTGTTAAGAAACAAACAAATGGCGAAAGGTTGACATTTTTTTAAAGAATTCCCCAAGGGCCAATGAGAGGCCTAGCTGTCAGAAAAAAATCCTTCCCCAGGCCTTAATAACATTGAAGTATCCTCCTTACAATAGGCCCTCGTTTAGCTGCAATATAGAGCTTTAAATGTTGGTAAAATGCAGACCTTATTATTGCAAATGCTGATTTTTACCCTTACCACCCTATGAAAAATCAGGGGGAAAATCCCGTGGGTTTTGAATTACAGGGGGCCTAGCGACATTTAGCTGCAAAGGACTTCTTGAAAAAGATGTTTCAAATATTGACCTTTTGGGATAAACATCCGTCCATCCCAGACATGATCCATCAGCATAACCATTCATAAACCGGGTTTTGCTTTGTGAAATGTTTAATACGCTGTTGTTCGTGTGATTTTAGGAGCTATAGTGCTTGTAAAGGGTTTAGAATGAAGAATGTTCGTTGATCTATCATCTATCCATTCAACTTCTAATGTCAAATACAATCTCTTCGTATTTCAAATGTGTCGACAGAAAACTAATGTTAAGAAATCCACTTAGAGCAGTTTTCTTGAATGCCACATAGCGTTTGCACGGTCACAGGTGTGTCCCAATAGGGAATTTGATATTATGCATTCATTAAACATTACACGCGGGTACTGAGTATAGTCGGCAAAGGTATTTTTTCGAAAAACAACATTAACGAATATATTATACATGGAATATAAAGCTTGAATGGAAAGTAATATCGAGGATTTTTTCTCTCAGTGCGTGAAGTTCGCGGACTCGGAGCTTGCGCATTTTAAAGACACTATCAACAAGATAGTCCCACTTGGTGTTAACACACCAATGTGAACTCGCACAAGGGATTTGTGTACAATAACCCGAATGGAACGGTTTACCTGAAACCTTCGTCAATATCACTACAACTGGAGCATTTAAAGAAGAAACCAACCAAGAAACCAACCCTCCAGGATCTCAACAACGTCTAGGCGCAACTCAAACCTCGCGTTTGACCTCTACTGCGAGGGGAGCAGCTGCAGAGTCAGAGTACATCTGTCAAAGTGATGTTTAGTTCGTTTGATGAGTTGCTATAATTAATAAGGCTTGGCCGCCATCGTATGAGCCATAGACAATGTTGAGGTATAGCGCCATCACCGGCACAAGACTTGTTCAAATCAAAATGTATTAAGTCATTAATATGTTATCGTAATCAAAAAAAGGAGTAACCATTGAAATCTTATTCATAATTCTTGGTCAAATAAGCGATTGTTATTGTTAATTTCGAGCAGTATGTCACCAAATGTATGTATCTGAAAACATTCAAATATGTTAAAGGGGACATTCGTGATCCACAGCTCGTCCCCCGACGTACCTAAAAGATGTGAGATTTTTATATTCATCTGAACTCGTTAAGCCTTAGTAACCAGTGTGCCCACTCTTACGTACAATTTCGGTCGAATCTGTAACAAATTCGCAATTTTGTATTATCTGTCGTCAACGGACAGAAATACAGTACAGTGGCCTATGGGACCGTGGGGAACGAGCAATAGCTCATAACACAAACCCGCAGAATCGGGATAAGCTCAATTTGGGAATGAAGCTTTTCTCCAATCAGATCAAATGATCAATGAAAAAACAGAGGTGATGAAAATCACGAAAGACATTTAATATCTCAGCCTCGTTTGCAAAAACCTTGAAATCCTATTCATAATTATTGGTCAAATCAGCGATTGTTATTGTTTATATTTCGAGCAGATGTCACAAATGTATGTATCTGAAAACATCTCAAATTATGTTAATATCTCAGCCTCGTTTGCAACATTGGAAAATCTGTCTCTCTGGAAGTAATCTCATATTGTGCTCACTGCTAGCCCTTTCCGTGCGCGAGCAAGATCCACCACCCGAAAGAGTCAAAATATTTGAAAATTTCCAGACATATATTAAAAGTGAAGGATACGGTTGTAGAATTCGCAATACATTATCGTTTCCAAAATTGACAAAAGGGACAAACAGCAGTGTTTAAAATCTGAATCGAGCCCTTCATTCCGTGTTGTAGTAAGTGTCTTTACGGACGGTACTGACTAAAAATCCGATTTTGTCTTTATTAAGTTACTTTTGATCTTATCATTTGTTATAGACATGCATAATCTGATTTTTAATGATTTTTTAAAAAAAAATTCTGATTTAGCAACACGTCTGCCTTGTAATCGTGTAGTTCGGATATGTACAAATTTGTCTATGAACCATTCCTTCCTCTCCTTTTTGACTCAAATGAGAAAGAATCATTTCATATGATCCCAAACATAGCTGTTAGAACAGCAGTTAATTTGAAAGGCAAAAAAAAATTTAAAAACTAATAATTGGGTAAATCCTGCTTTAGCATCAAGCAAAACGTTAACCAGTAAAATATGTTTTTACAGTGGACTTGTTACGTTGTATAACACAATATTTTTCTCCCTATCTTAAGTATCTGTCAGTGACAGTTTATTTGAAGGTTTGATTTTTAGTGTATTTAAGGAACCGGAGCTTACCAAGAGTAAACAGAGATAGAAGATAGTTCATCTTTGTGACAAAAAATAACACACAGTTTGATAACAACCAACTTGATCTCATACAAGTTCAAGTGATGAAAGGTTAGCGTCTGTCGTTGTTCCCTGGAGGAGAAAGCATTTTTCCAAAGCGTGTCCAAGACCTACTCAATCTTTACCATTATTAAATATTTGACTTTGTGAACAGAATGAGGAAGGAGGGTCATAGATTATGTAAGTATACCCTGTAGGCTGCCGAGACTGCAGGCGACGGTTTAGCTGCTCAATGCATTGAAATGACTAAATGCAAACAAATGAGTCAAACGGAGTCTAGTCTTTAATAGGTCAATGACTTATGTGTTATAACTTATACAGGGTATAAGAATAATGAAATGGTGAAGAATATTAAAATATATGCTCTGGACCACGCTCTCTCAAATAGTGTTCTCGTGAATTAGAAAGTGTTCTTGCACACTTTTCAAACAACATTTCTTTCATGAACCTCATTTCTATTTAATTCACTACATATTTAGAAGAAAACAAAAGTAAAGGGTATCCAGCGACCTATATGCAAGACGTGCAATATGGTACCGTGCAATTCTCAGATTACCGTAAAACCAATGTTATAGATCGGCGAATACCAATGTTCTATTTTTTTTCTCTAAAAACGCGGTAAATTGAATAGAAATGGGGGTTACGCAGCAAATTATGGGTTATGGTCCTGCACAAAGATGTTAGGTTACAGTTTGCCAAACAACTTTTCTTTCATGAGTTTTGTTCATCTTCGTTTCCTTTTAAATGCTAAAATATGCGATCAAACTTAATTGAACGCACAGTAGAAGCTCAAGGTTTATTTATGATAGGTATTTTGTGAAAAAAATAGCTCAATCTAAATCCGGGTGGTGGTATAACATCTTAAATCTTTTCAAACTGAATGGGCAAGTAAACAATTGGGTCTGCATTGTCTGATTAAAAGGACTCTGCTACAACAGCGCTATTATTTGCGGAGTCAATGTATATATAGTAGTGTACATTCAGACTAATATTTAGGGAATGAAATTGAAGAGACGTTTTATTCTTTCGAGGAAAATTGCGATATGACATACCCTAGTGAGTATTGAAAGGTTTTATATAATAGCCATGGGTCATCTGTGCAGAAGTTAGTTTGCCGATATGCGTAACCAAAGTCCTTATCCAAGATTCTTTTTTCCTTTGATGCGAAGATTTTAGGTGGATTTCAGAAATATACGCTATGTTGTGTGTGCAATGTTATGTGATTTTGTCGGGATATGCAATAGGACATCGAAATGGGGAGTTTACATATTTCAATAACTAGTCGTTCTACTTAAGGGTGAATTGGACTATAGCTGATAGCACAGTGAAGTTGCTGAGTCGAGGTAAAACATTTTAACACTAAAATTATGTATTTTTGAGTCAAACAGCTACGACACCTTAGCATCATAAATGTAAATTTAATTTGAACTGAGATAATGTTGTTTCTAAAGATCTCCATTAAGCTTGTTTAATATATGATCATTAAATTGTTAACTCACAATGTTAAGCACAAACAAACAGCAGTAAATTAGGAGTAAGTAAGGGTGAAGACTATTGCAAAACTAGATTACGATTTGAGTGCAGTTCACGCCATTTTCCCGACATATATATATGCCAGAAACGGCTGTACCAGCTGTGTCCGTGAGTAATGACTAATTTCATTTTATTTCACAGACGACCAATATGCAGCGCTAAAGGTTAAATTAGTTCCCAGGACAGTATTATCATTGCGCTTTAATCTAAAGAAATCTGTTATATAAATGTCATCTTTCAGCTCTCTCCAAATGTAGGTCGAATTTGGTTTCCTATCCTCAACACAAACTTTGTAATTGTCCGATTGAAATGGACTTAACATTTGTTACTAGTAGTGACTACAAGGAAAATTTCATTTAGCCTGTTCCATCTTGGTATACCTGTATCTTCATGTGGGGATTCCCCACATGACTTTCATATCCGCATGAAAAGCAGTGTGCCTACTGAACATAGTACAATGCTCCACAACTAAGTGGTTTCTTATGTCACGACAAGTTTGTTATAACAGAATGCTTCCCGCTTTTATTTTTTTGGATGAATTAAATGCCGTCTGTTATACATTACAAATTAACGTAACGGTAACGGTCTGGTAAATACCTCGTTAGGTAGTCTAGGCTTTATCAAAACATATAAACTTTAGTGGCATTTTTTCCCTTAAAATTGAATCCATATGAGTTGACATTCAGTAAAACAAAATATATTAATGTATTTTTCCTAGTGTATTTGTTTTTTAATATTCCAAAATAGTGTCATGAAATTGTTTAATGTTTCGGCTTACAACAGTTCCCTGTTAGGTTACAATGATATTACACATACTACAAACAGTACTACTAAGTGGCTTAACGTCGTTTGATTCTTCGTAGGTTTTCAAAAGAGGTGGACCGGGGAAGTGGAGGCACGGATGGCTACTTAACGGCATTTTTTTACGGTTGGACAATCTGACGGCTTCAATACCATGAGGTGACTAAGGTCTCTATCTCATATCTCCATAAGATGCATGTCAAGAGACAGTTTGTTGGTCTTTTTTGGAGATGATTATGAACATCATCAACGTGAGCACGTGAGCATAAAAGATAGCGATTCGCACGTCCGTATGTGATGTGATCTGTAAAGACGATGAACAGATGAGGAGAACGCTTGGGGACGCCGGTATTAATTTACTTTTCATCATACTCACTTGATGACTTTTTATTCAAGATGAAATTTAGCGCTGGAAGCATTAATTATTTAAAAGGCGTTTATAGTTCAGAAAGAAATAGCTGTGCATTTGTCCTATATTGCGAAGCCTGAAGAAGTCGAGGTGAAAGTGAAACAGAGTATAGCTAGTGTAAGAGTTGTTCTTAATTCACAATTTGTCACAAGAGTTGAAAGTGGTTAATGATAAACAACAGCCTGGAAAACAATAGTGCGCTGTGCGGAGAAAGGACGTCACAGGGCTCACTAATTGAGCTGATAAATACAAATTGGTAAAATCTAAAACGGAAATAGAGATAATTATTTTATTTTCTGAATAATATTAGAAGCATTTCATGGAAGTAATCAAGTACATGGGCATAAGTAAACAAAATTAATTGAAGTATCATTTGCCATAGTAATCAAGCTAATATTGGCCTTGTCTCCTAATTAATCTGGACTTTTAGAGGCAACAAACTAGGTCAGTATTTTGTCTTCAAATACCTATCCAATTTGAAAGAATGTTGTAAGGTTTTCAAAGTATCATCTGAGACGTGATCAACCCCCGTGGATGAAACCTAATTCACATGCTCTATCCAAGTAGATAAATCCTTCAACATGTTCAATGTATGAGAGTAAAAAGGTTATCCGTTAATGTTTAATTTCAGTCTAGCCTTGTTTATGCTCTAAAATAGCGAATCTTAAAGATATCTGTCGATGTGATGTGAACATTTTTAGAAAGTCAAAATAACCCCCCCCCAAAAAAAAAAACCAACACACGAATGTATCCTTTTGTTTGCCTCTGGTTGTTGTTCATGATTCACAAAGAGCTTAAAATATACTTCTTAATTGTTTCAAAGTTTCAATAAGGCATAAACGATTTTGATTGGCATAACTCAATCGACCTTAATTTTATTTTTGTTGAAAAAAGCCAGGTGGGTAAAATTATCCCAATTTGGGAAGTTAGAGTGGTTTGGTATCAAGAGAAAACGACTTCTAAATAATTGTAATTGGTTTTAGTCCAACTAAACTTGTCTACTATACTCAAACATCCATCTTGGTAGTTATAACAAAGGAAAAAAAAACCCCAAAAAATCAACAACAAAAACATCAAAATATCAACAACAACAACAATAAATATCAACAATAAAAAAAAAAAAAAACACGAAAAAAGACTCCAAATCTTCAATTTGTGCGTTCGCTAAGCCAACCAAAATATATTTCAGGCCTAAGACACATTACTTACACTGTAAATTCCCAAGAGCTTTTTAAACAATGAACGAAACGACGATGAATGACTCCCACACAAATGAATACCGTTTGCACTCTGGCAATCGCGTCCCGCGGAGGGGAAACAGGATTGGTTGTTTTTATAAAAAATGATCTAATAAAAAAAGGGAACTCTAACTGTTAAAATGTGTAAAAAATACAAAAATCATTGTACATTCAACAACTTGACGTTACATAATACATGTTTACAATATTACTTTCTATCATAAAAATATCCCAAAGCAACCTTGCATTATACTCTTTCCCTGTGGATTTCTGTGATCCAAATCTGGAGGAGGGTAAGTTTGGCAAGTCTTACATTAAACAGGCTCTTAAAAGCAAATACATGTGAGTAATCGTGAGTCCAACAAACACAGATTTCAAATTGGAAATTGAAAAAAAAAGTTATCCTCAAAATGTACAAATGCGAGTTAGCAATTTTGCGTGGGAATTCCCGAATGGCCTACAATGGAATAAACTAAACTGTAGCAGAATAAAGTACGATAGCCATAAATTAGAGTGTCACAGTGCAGATGAACCGATTTAGCCCCGGAGCTAACAGACATTTGTCTAGCCACAAGGATTCAGGAAGGTATAGTTTGTACTATCTACAACGTAAAGTTTAAGAGTTATAGACTAAGAACAGTAAAATCAATAAAAAGGGTCAATTTCCGTTGTACAGGGGTCAAATTTTTAAGTTGCTCCGATTTGGATAAAAAATGGTGCAAATTATTGGTGGAGCTCATTGGATCAAAATAAGGAATAGTTTTGAGTGTCTCAAATGCTTGCTTAAGAAAGTAGGGGGAACACAAGGTCAAGCCCCATTGAATGCAATGGACATTGACCTTCTGTGCCCCCTACATCGGTAAGTATTTTAGACAGTCAAAACTATTCCTTATTTTAATCCTGACTCTGGTCTACTTTGGACCCACACTTGAAAACACTCCTTTCACTCATCTCATTCAAAAGGAATCTCAAGAAAAATCTCGTTAAGATGTATGATACTGTCATCTCACCTTAATTTCTCCATTCATTTTTCTCTTCTTTGCTTTTTCCTCTTTTTTCATTAGTCGGACATGTATATACTTAATGTATATACTATATATGTCACTTATAATGCTATCATAATTATATTACTTTACTTATTTATATCGTTTATTGGCTATTTATCAGACGTTAGTCTGTATATTGGAATTGGTCTACTTTTGAGAGTCCAAAAATGTGTCGGCAGAAGACAGTAAATGTGCACGTATTGGGGGGTAGGTACTGCCTTTTGCATTGTGAGTGAAAATTGAACTTCTGTCGACGGTTTTGGTTAGAGGGAGCAGAACGTGGGGCTATAAATTGAGTATGTTATGTGTTGAAGTCTTTTCCAGGGCCGAAAGGCTTGTGTTGTGTTTTGGTGGAGGAAAGAGGTAAATTTTTGGATGAATTCTGAGGCAAGTTATTTTAAGAAATGAAGTACATCTAGAGACTTGCCAATGTGGAATATTCCATGTTCCTAAATGGGGGTATCATATTGAGGAAACATATAATGAGTGTGCTCGGAGAGAGAGAGGGGTGAATAAAATATAAACTATTGGGAATCTGGAGGCATTAGGGGATGATTTATAACAGAGAACATTTTAGACGTATTACTGAAGAAGAATATAAGTTGTTGTTGTTTTTTAATTGGACCAGAATATTACCTTTTTTGCGAGATGGTTTCAACTTGCATTGTGGACTAAAGAAACAAATCCAATACCCCATAATACATTGTGTCAAATTATCCAAACTAATGCTGGTAAAATAGTGTAACATCACAATTTGTAAAATAGTGTAACATCACAATTTGTACATGCAGTCTGAGGTCTCATCTATTGTGTTATGGGATATGGTGAAATAGATTAAATATTCTAATCTCATAAAGCTTATCACCTAATTTGTGGCGTCTTAATGGTTTCCAGAACAATCAAGTAATGAAATCCAATATCCCATAATACATCGTGTCAAATTATCCTGTATACACAGGCATATAGCAGAATAACAGATGTGATCATCAAGGTCCCATATTGTATTGTGGGATACGGAGATGCATGCATTATAATCATGTTATTGTCCTTGGCCACTTAAGTGCTCTGCTCCATGGGGCTTCCCTGCTATGGGCCTATACTGTTTATTGTCATAATTGACAATTTTATCTAATATATAAAATTTAAATAATTTGCTTATGCTGTGGATAGAGTTAGTTATAATCCAAAAAATGTTGTAAATGAGAAAAAATCAGCCCAATTTGATATCTTAAACATGACATGTTGTCAACATATTTTTTTTTAGGTATTTGGAAGACTATGTACATAATCGGATTCAGGGCGTATACTTGGTGCCTGAGGAAAAACGCACGTGCTTTGGCTATTAGTTCTTTTTACTGCCTACGACTGCAGTGCGATTTTAAACTTATCCATAATAAAATGATTTATAGAAATTACTGACCCACTTGCTATGGAAAAATCCTCAAAATTTGAATAATTTGAGATTTTGACAGGTGCAAATCTGTACAAACATGATGAAAGGGACACGAGTAGATTTCCTAAATTTGCACGTGATTGGTTGTAGAACATCATAGCGGAAACGTTGAGGATTGGCCAACATTTAATTCGGGAACTCCATTTGGGATTTGATTTGTATAACAGATATTGATTAACACCTGAATGCCACTTTCTCCATGGTTCATTTGAAATGGGCAAATGAACCATGAAAGCTTGCACTACCCATCCGGTATGTGTTTCGTGTAGTGTGTTTGAATGTTGCAATATGGCGCTGTTTAAGCTGCTGCCTCCAAGTTGCATTGTTTCTGTCTAGTAATTATTAAGTTGTAAAGTCTCTAGCAATTTGGCCTACAGGCCACGATTTGAGATTAAAATAAACCTTGATTATTATTATTGATTATTATGACATAATATGCAACAACTTGTACAGTTGAATAATGTGTACAAATTACATCCCACCACAATGCCATCCCAAGATGACAGAATACTGACATCAAATCTGACAAATCAGGATAGCCCATTCAGCTATAGCCATCCTATTTTTATTTATTTTTATTTCAGGCATATTTAAAGAGGGTAGCCGAGATCAGTGAACCAGCACTGCTTTACACAAGGGCCCTCTGTACAAATAACATCAGGAAAATACAATACAATATAAATTACAAAATACATTTTTTTTTTTTTTTTTTTTACACACACATACATACATCACACACACACACACACCACCACACACACACACAGCCACACACACACACACACACACGCACACACACTTACACTCACATCCAAAACAATAAGGCTAAAACAACAAAAAAAGAGAATAAAAATTCATGTACCTGAGTCAAGAATGAAGGCCTTCAGGTTCTTTTTAAATACCTGTATACCGATGGACTGCTTGATGTTTGGAGGAAGATGATTCCACAGCCCTGCCCCGTGTTTCCTGAAAGTACGCCTACCCCAGCATTTAAGAAGCAATAGGAGCAAGCTTTATTTTCGATGGGGTCCCAAGTAGTAGTAGTAGTAAATCTTTATTTATTCAGGGTTACTCGGTTCAGTTACAAGAAACTGGTCTCCCATGAGACCCTGACAAGTACTTAATAATACAAAAGTCATGGAATATACAAAATAGCGCATTCGAATAGTAATTAGTAAAGTCAAATAGGGCCCTTAGAATTAGAAAAAATGGAGGAAACTTGGAGGCTTTTGAACTAAAATTTGCCTCAAAAATTCAGCTGAGGAAAAATGGGAGAGTATGAGAGTGAGAAGGCGAGAGACCGGGGGGTTTTTTTTTTTTTTTTTTTTGGGGGGGCACTCTGGCTAGGGATGTGTGTCGCCCGAATTCTGAACTTAGGGACTTGGGAACTGATTTTTGTCTTTTAAAGTAGGGCCTTAGAAAATGGATTCGGAGGAAATATGCAGGCTTTAGAACTCAAATTCGGCTCAAATTAAGCTTCTGAGGCAAACAATTTCCCAAAAGGGACCTCAAGAACTAAATTATGCTTCAACTGGAAGTATTAGTAACTCAATGCTGGAGTGCTGGAGAGGCGTGAAATGGGGTTGTTGGAAAGGAGAACCCTGGGTTGGTTTGGAAAGAGAACCATGGGATAGTTGGGGAAGTGGACCTGGGGTAATTGGGGAGGGAAATCTGGGTTAGTTCAGAAAAGATCATGTTGTCTGGAAAGAGACCCATGAGTATTTGGGAATTGGCCATATTTGGGTTAGTTGGGAAAGGCACCTGTGTTAGATGAGGAGAATCTTAGTTACTTGAGAAGGATGCTCGGTGGCAGCTGGGAAGGGGCTGTGAGACAGATAAAAGGGGATTTTGTGTAGTTGAGAAGGGACACTGTGGACCTTGGACTCTGGGGAGGTCAATAAAGTGGACTTATAGTTGCAAAGGGGCCCTGGGGTATTTAAACAGGGGGCCCTAGGTAGGTGACAGAAGTTTACTAACACTACAGGTCATGTCTGATAAGGTTCCGTACGGAACCTAACAACCCCCGCCGCAAATCGCGAAAGCCGAGAATCGCGAAATTCTAGTTAGCTTTTGTAATGCTAGTTATTGTATAATGCTTCTGTGATGAATAAATATTCGATTGATTGATTGATTGATTGATTAAAGTATTTTAGCTATGGATCTTGTATTGGTTATTACCTAACATAACATTAGCTGAAACCACAGTCAATTTGAGTCAAATGATTCCTTTACCTTGTCCCGGATAGAGCTTTGGCTGAGTATCGCCTTATAACTGTATTACACCATCTGTCCATGGAAAGATAACTACAGGGTACTGTCAGCTTTAACGACCAGAATGCCTACAAGGGTTTCACAAACCTCTCTGGAGCTTAGCTTCGGGCACGCCCAGGGATGAAGTAAAACCGAAACAAAGACTATGTGCCGTTCTGTAGCAGACGACACAGAAATAATTTTAGCGCCATCTTGGGCCATGCATGATAGTCATGACAGCTAAGTGTTCAATGAAAAGGCGTTGCTGTCGTATGCTGCTTTCAAGAAATCCACAACACACACATTGGTAAATTGACACTAACTTAGAAGTATAGGTAAGGACTAAGGAGGGGGAGAGCGAATGAGAGAGAGAGAGAGTGAGAGAGAGAGAGAGAGAGAGAGAGGGAGAGAGAGAGAGAGTGAGAGAGAGAGAGAGCGAGAGAGAGAGATAGAGAAGGAACATCACCTAGTATCAACCTCCACACACCTCACCAATCAAACATACCCCGTAATGACATCCAATGTAGAATGATTCAAAAGATATTGTACGATATCCTTACATGCGGGACAATAAATTGTTTGGTTCCATGATTTTGTTATAACTTTGACAACAGCACCTCCTCTCCTTTTGACATTTCAATGTGCTTCCCCTAACATGCCCAAGTAAATTCCATTTCCATTATATTAAGGACACTATTGAAAGTTGCTAATGAGCATTATTTTCAATTTCGAACTAAAATTTCGAAATCATTGTGGAACTTATTGACGGGCAACACTGAGTAAAACGGCCCGGAACGTGCGTCGAAAAGTGAGCACACTGGAAATTTTGGCATGATCAAGTTATAATTTCGGGCTTGAGGAGGGGGGCATGGTGTGTTAAACAAACTGATTTTGCAAAATGAAGAACCGGATAGCCGCGGAAGAGAGGCCAAATATAGGCATAATTACATTATATCCTTTGTTACTATGCTACATGCTCTTTATTCCGTTAGCGGAATAAAAAGAGCAGGGTATAATGTAATTATGCACACATTTATTTACACCATTTTCAGCGAAATACTAAATTATGTGAACACATCAGAATGAGTCATAGCCCAGGATAAAAGAGAGGTTTAGATGGCATGCACGAGTCATGTACAAGCACAGGCATCGCGTATGGCATATACTATTCCCTATTATTGATCGCAGTTGACACCAAAGTAAAAACAAACATGCAAATTAAAATGGACTACGGTATTTGATAAAACAACAATATTTATGTATGTTGCATGTGAAATGTTATGTGATTTTGTCGGGATATGCATTAGAACAATAGGACATTGAAATGGGGAGTTTATACATTTCAATAACTGGTCGTTCTACTTATTGGTGAATTGGACTATAGCACAGTGAAGTTGCTGAGTCGAGGTTAAACGCTAATTTTAACACTAAAATTATGTGCTTTTGAGTCAAACTGTTACGATACCTTAGCATCATAAAAGTAAACTTGAATTTTAACTGAGATAATGTTGTTTCTAAAGATCTTCATTAAAGGTCCATGGCCCGATCGCTATTAGCCTCGTCCCCATAAGCTCCAGATTTTACCGGAAGTGGTCAACATTTTGGTATCAGAAGAAAGCTACTATTTTTCTCATTTACCCTGTGAAATCTTAGAGCCAAAGGATGTTTGGTTTGGAAGTTATGAGCGAAAATGTGCCTCATTTTGGTCGACCAATATTAATTTTACACAGTATTCTATGGGGCTTACAAAATCACGTTTTTAGCTCTCACATCAAAACGGATTGAAATATCGGCGCGAAACTTTACAGATGGGGTTTTGGAGTGAAGGCCAATCTATCAAGATTAAAACTTCAAATACTTAAATCGGGCCATCCCCCTTTAAGCTTGTTTAATTTATGATCATTAAATTGTTAACTCACAATGTTAAGCACAAAACAAACAGCAGTAAATTAGGAGTAAGTAAGGGTGAAGACTATTGCAAAACTAGATTACGATTTGAGTGCAGTTCACGCCGATTTCCCGACATATATATCTGCCAGAAAACGGCTGTACCAGCTGTTTGCATGAGTAATGACTAACTTCATTTTATTTCACAGACGACCAATATGCAGCGCTAAAGGTTAAATTAGTTCCCAGGACAGTATTATCATTGCGCTTTAACCTAAAGAAATCTGTTATATAAATGTCATCTTTCAGCTCTCTCTCTCCAAATGTAGGTCAAATTTGGTTTCCTGTCCTCAACACAAATTTTGTAATTGTCCCATTGAAATGGACTTAACATTTGTTACTAGTAGTGACTATAATACTACGGGAAAATTTTTAGCCTGTTCCATCCTGGTATACCTTATCTTCATGTGGGGATTCCCCACATGACTTTCATATCCGCATGAAAAGCAGTGTGCGTACTGAACATAGTACAATGCTCCAAAACTAAGTGGTTTCTTATGTCACGACAAGTTTGTTATAACAGAATGCTTCCCGCTTTTATTTTTTTTGATGAATTAAATGACGTTTGTTATACATTACAAATTAACGTAATGCAACGGTCTGGTAAATACCTCATTAGATAGTCTAGCCTTTATCAAAACATGTAAACTTTAGTGGCATTTTTTTTCTCAAAAATGAAATCCATATGAGTTGACATTCAGTAAAACCAAATACATTAAATTGTATTACCTAGTGTATTTAGTTTCATGAAATTGTTTTTAATGTCACGGCTTACAACAGTTGCTTGCTAGGTTACAATGATAGGATATCGGTTAAAATTGCTCTTAAAACCCAGGCAATCTTTGTTGAAATGATCGTGTTCTGAGAGGGCATTCCAGATTGCAGACTAAGATGGAAGAAAATGACCTTTGTAGTTGACATTAAGATTACATGAAGAATTTTCACAGTAATAAAGGATCTAATACAGGCTTGGGTGAAAGAACATCTGGTTGCATGCGCCGGTAGGTAAGTTCACATTCAGAGATATCCATGATGCGAATGGCCTGCCATGCTCGCCTTTGGATTGTACAGCTCGTGCATTCCATTTTGGAGCAACCGTGGACTTGTACAGGGTGAGTAAAAAAAAAGTACAACCAAATTGAGCGATTTTTCATGGAAAACCTTCTGTGCTATTCATATATTTTCTTCTTGTAGTACATTCCCTGTCTTGTAAGGTCTCATATAAAAATGACGGCATTAAAATCGATTAACGCGTTCAAAAGTTACAGTTGCAGAAGTGAAAGTACCCAATGTGAAAGACCGAACAAGTATACACGCTAGAGTAACCCAAAGAGTACTCTTAGTTTTACGTTCAGTTTCGGGATTTGCAGCATATCTTCCATTAATTACATATTTGGAATAAATGTCGGGGAAAACCAGTGACGTAACCAGTCTGTGGGCGAGGATGTGGGGGCGTAAGGGCGGGATCTGCACTCAAAATCTCTCCCCCGGCCCCAATAGAGATCAGGAAAAGTATATAATAATTTGATAGTATTGACAGGTTACCGTGTTCACCTTTGCAAAAATGTGTTTCAGTGATGCCCCAAAAGTTAAATGGTTCCCATCAACTGCCCCACCCCTCCCCAAATGAAAATACTTTGGTAACATCGTTGGGTAAGACTGTAAAATGAAAACCAGATATCGAAATTAATATTTAATGAATAAATTTTGGACTTGAAACAAAACAATTTGCAAATTCAGTTCAACTTGTTGATTTCGACGTAGTAAAAACTTTAAACATACGGTATAGGGAGCTGGATAACAGATAAAGCATTTAAAAGGTTCCATGTTAAACATATCCTGTTAATTTAATGTAATCTTAAGTATTCTTACATATGATTTAAACAATGTCATGCGTAGCATTTGAATTACGGCGACAAAGAAATCAAAACCCTGTTACTTATTTTGAAGCCCTCCCGCTGCGTGGTTAATGAGTTTCATGTGTTACAGTCAGTGTGCAAGTTGTTCGGGGCAGAAAAAGGATACCTTCACAAAAATAACTGTAGCCTTTGAAGGGCTTGATCGATTTCAAAAATTAAAATTATTGTGAAAGCTGATTAAACAGGCTATTAAACATGAAATAATTGGTAATCCGGGAAGTTTTTTTCATAAAAAAATCTTCATTTGGATGTACTTTTTTCTGACTCACCCTGTATATCATTGCATGTGGACTGTTCAAGGAAAAAACTATAGGAAAGCTCCGACATCGGCTATAGTGGCAGTCTGTTGGCGTTACCGTTTTGGTGGCCACAGATTTCAGGAAGGTTATTACTACCAATTGTGTTGCCAAGTGGACTTAACGCCCTTTGGTTCTTCGTAAAGTTTTCAAAAGAAGTGGAGGCACGGATGGCTACTTAGGGCACTTTTTTTTTACGGTTGGCCAATGTGACGGTTTCAATCCATGAGGTGAACTCAGGTCTCAAGCTCATATCTCCAGACGAGTTTTTTTTTTTGGACATGATGATGAACATCATAAGTGAGCACGTAAGCATAAAAAGTAGGGATTCGCATGTCCGTATGTGTGTGATCTGTAAAGAACGATGAACAGATGAGGAGAACGCTTGGGGACGCCGGTATTAATTTACTTTTACATACTCCACTGTGACGTTTTATTCAAGATGAAATTTAGCGCGAAGCATTAATTATTTAAAGGCGTTTATAGTTCAGAAAGAAATAACTGTGCATTTGTCCTATATTGCGAAGCCTGAAGAAGTCGAGGTGAAAGTGAAACAGAGTATAGCTAGTGTAACAGTTGTGCCTAATTCACAATTTGTCACAAGAGTTGAAAGTGGTTAATGATAAACAACAGCCTGGAAAACATAGTGCGCTGTGCGGAGAAAGGACGTCACAAGTCTCACTGATTGAGGTGATATATATAAATTGGTAAAATCTAAAACGGAAACAGAGATAATTATTTTATTTTCAGAATAATATTACAATAAACAAAATTAATTAAAGTATAATTTGCTATTATAGTAATCAATCTAATATTCGCCTTGTCTTCTAATTTATCTGGACTTTTGAAGGCAAAACAAACTAGGTCAGTATTTTGTCTTCGAATACCTATCCAATTTAAAAGAATGTTGTAAGGTTTTCAAAGTATCATCTGAGACGTGATCAACCCCCGTGGATGAAACCTAATTCACATGCTCTATCCAAGTAGATAAATCCTTCAACATGTTCAATGTATGAGGGTAAAAAGGTTATCCGCTAATGTTAAATTTCAGTCTAGCCTTGTTTATGCTCTAAAATAGCGAATCTTAAAGATATCTGTCGATGTGATGTGAACATTTTTATTTTAGAGAGTCAAAATAAAACCCAAAGAAAAAAACAATGTATCCTTTTGTTTGGCCTCTGGATGTTGTTCATTATTCACAAAGAGCTTAAAATATAATTCTTGTTTCAAAGTTTCAATAAGGCATAAACGATTTTGATTGGCGTACGCAATCGACCTTAATTTTGTTTTTGTTGAAAAAAACAGGTCGGTAAAATTATCCCAATTTGGGAAGTTAGAATGGTTTGGTATCAAGAGAAAACAGCTCCTAAATAATTGTAATTGGTTTTAGTCCAACTGAACACCTTGTCTACTCTCAAACATCCCTCTTGGTAGTTATAACAAAGAAAAAAAACCCAAAAATCAACAACAAAAAACATTATCAAAACATCAACAACAACAACAATAAATATCAACAATCAACAAAAAAAAAGAAAAGAAAAAAGACTCCAAATCTTCAATTTGTGCGTTCGCTAAGACAACCAAAATATATTTCAGGCCTAAGACACATTACTTACACTGTAAATTCCCAAGAGCGTTTTAAACAATGAACGAAACGACGATGAATGACTCCCACACAAATGAATACCGTTTGCACTCTGGCAATCGCGTCCCGCGGAGGGGAAACAGGATTGGATGTTTTTATAAAAATGATATAATAAAAAAGGGAATTATAACTGTTAAAATGTGTAAAATATACAAAAATCATTGTACATTCAACAACTTGACGTTACATAATACATGTATACAATATTACTTTCTATTATAAAAGTATCCCAAAGCAACCTTGCATTATACTCTTTCCCTGTGGATTTCTGTGATCCAAATCTGGAGGAGGGTATGTTTGACAAGTCTTACATTAAACAGGCTCTTAAAAACAAATACATGTGAGTAATCGTGAGTACAAACACAGATTTCAAATTGGATATTGAAAAAAAAATAGGTTCTCTTCAATATGTACATATGAGAGTACTAAGCGATTTTGCGTGGGAATTCCCGAATAGCCTACAATGGAACAAACTAAACTGTGGTATAATAAAGTATATACGATAGCCATATTTATTACAGTATCACAGTGCAGATGAACCGATGGTGTGAGGAACAAATGGGACAAAATATAAAATCATTATAGGCCTAAGGGAAAAGCAGTGCACTGGATAGAAGTAATCATACACAATGAAAGACATCACTACAGATAAACCAGGTCCCAACGATAATACCTGTAGAAATTTGCTTCTTGAATTAGCAGCGCATGCGCCAGTTTCAATAATGTATCCTTCCACTCAAAGCCGTGTACAGATGGAGCTATTTCTTTTCGTTTTAAATTTACGTTTTCTAAGGACCCGGGATGTCGAAAGTATGCTAAAAAATAGATGACCACCTTGTAAAAATGTGATTGTATCGTCAAATTGACCTAGTAGTTGGTAACTTGTTACACTTTGACAATATAAAATGAAGGCTATTAAAACACCTAAATCACAGATTTGTAGTACCCGTACCCATACCCGGGTACAAAATTGCGTACCCATACCCGTACCCATACCCGTACCCATGGTCTTGGACCCGGACCCGTACCCGTACCCGTACCCATGACTTTATCACGTGCTGGACCCGGACCCGTACCTATGGTCTCGGACCCGGACCCGTACCCGTACCCATGGTCTTGGACCCGGACCCGTACCCGGACCCATACCCATGGCCTGGACCCGTACCCATACCCACGGTTTCGGACACGTACAGATACCCATGGTCTCAGACCCGTATCCGTCCCATACCCATGATCTTGTAACCATACCAGTTTCCTCCCTGTCATTGCCGTACTCTTACCTGTACCCTGTGTAAAATTTAAAAAACAAAAACTGGCCTGGTATTCTTTGTTTTAATGGATATTAATGGAGTTTAATTTTGTTTTACTTTGATGAATGTTAAAGGTGCAACAAGGGATTTTACACATCGGGTGTCCCTAAAAATTTTTTTTGCACTGAATGTTAAGCTCCCCATCTGGAAGGACTAAGCCGAGAATTAGTTCTTTGGTACAAAAAAAATGAAATTTCAATTTTGTACTTTGAAGCAAATATAAATGTTTTTATATTAAAATAATATAAGTAAACTCTAATTTACCTCTTGTTTTCACTTTTCACCTTTGATACTACATTTCTGTAACCAAATACACAAAAATCAAAATATGTATCTCTGCTGCACCTTTAATTTATACAACCAAAACTATTTTCAGTCCATCTACAGGTTTGTCACATAATTATATAGATACACCATGGATATTATAGTATGCACTATGCAGCACTATGCGCCACAGAGGTATGCCTCAGTGCTTTCACAATTAATTTGCACTGTTCGAGTCAGAAACTGTCCCCAATATTGAAATGAACTTTACCCATAGGGGACACCTACATGTACTGCAACAACTAATTGTGGATAGTGACATAGTCTTTGAAAATACTGATTTCTTTCTCCTTTTCTGCCACTTTTTTCAGTTGCTAAAAATACTTCTAAGAATTCCACAGACTTACCCTTCATTCTATAGCTATTCCTGCAATTTCAAATCAATATATGACTCTACAGGTGTATCACTGATAGTGTCCCCTAATTTTGAACTCTTGCACTTATATGTGCCAGGTATAATACTCAGGTCTGTACCCGTACGCAAAGACCAGTACCCATACCCTGGCCCGTTACCCGTACCCGTAGCCCATGGGTGGTCGAAAGCGGGCCCGTACCCATACCCGTACCCATGGGCTTGGACCCATACCCTTACCCGTATCCCAATGACTTTGTCACAAGTTGGACCCGTACCCATACCCGACCCGTGGTCTGGGACCCGGACCCCGTTACCCGTACCCATGGTCTCGGCACCCCTACCCGTACCCATACCCATGGTCTGGGACCCGTACACAAACCCGTACCCATGATCCGTACCCACCTACAAGTCTGCCTAATCATTTAGTAATTTCAGGTCAGGTCGGTTTCCATTTGAGGGCCTGCTACTGGTATCCTGGTAACCAGCACTACCTGTCCCGGGCCGAGTTGTCGGCGGCTAAACCGTCACTCCCCATTGGGTTTTTACAGAAATCCGATGAGGCTAGCTGTTACCCTGGTAGAATAAAAGAAGATCTACCTACCAGGGTGTCAGCTTCTGGAGAGTCAATGGCGGCCATCCAGCAAATGCTGCCTTGTATGATGCATGGTGGGCATGGTTGCCCAAAGCTATGCCCACCGCCGAAAACTGTGGATTGACGTTAGGAAGGGCTTCCGGTCAATTATCTTTTGCTCCAATAAATCCTCACACAGCAGTATTGCTGAGTGAGGTGTATCCGGCCACCCTCGTTTACGGGGACAAAACCGGATTTAAAACTTTGGTATAACTAAAAACTGAAATGTGAGGTTTTGTACAAAACACGAGAGGTTTTTATATGAAGTGTAATGGTCCATCTGCACAGACATTACAAACATGTGTGTGTTAGAATTGGTTACACTATGTTACCATGCCATGAATATCGCCACGTTTTCATTCTGATCTCAAAACAAGGCGGTTTTGCGATGCCGGTGATTGTTGTGGTTGGATAGTTGTAATTGAATTCCAATCAAATGTGCTGAAATGAGCGCAAATGCTGGCAATGATATTGTTTTGTTGTCATTGGTTGTGTTCTTATCAAAATGGATTTAGATTATGTAATAACATCTCAAAATTACAAAACTGCTCATCAAAAATGAAATAATCGTACATCAGCTATATTTAACAATCCTTACAGCGAGGCATACTCAATAATTAATATCACAAAACGACGTTGTTTCCTAGATCGGTTGTATAGCACATTGAATTAGATTGAAACTACAGATACGAAGGATACGAATACGCGGGAAACCTTAATTTGATTTAATCATTTAATTATTTCTTTACAGAAATAAAATCATCGTAGCTTTGCGCACACACTGGATCGCCTGCTATGACATTGTAACTCCGAAATTCGCTGTAGAGCAAATTTCTACAACTTGAATTGGAAGTGGTTCATTTGAACTGTGACACTCTATGTATATATGGGTATTGTACTTCATTCAGTCCCAGTTCTTTTCGATCCGTGGTGTGTTTTCTTTCTTTCCTACCCCAAGCTGCTAAACCAAAATATTTTAGCCATGGATCTTGTATTGGTTATTACCTAACATAGCATTAGCTGAAACCACGGTCAAATGATTCAATCATTCAATCTTTACCTTGCCCCGATCAGAGCTTACCAAATCCTTCGCAGTCCTGTGGAAATATTTTTTGTTAAATAAAATTAGATTGTGTGACCTCTCAATGTGACACGTAAACGCAGCCGATGCTGGAGTCAGTAGCTGGAGGAAAATTGGAATATTTTGGCGAAAGTGTGATCGTGTTTTCTCTGATTTATGAATTTTTGATTGGAGCTATGGCAAGACTTGATGTTGGCGAGTATTTATTCAATATATTTTAATAATTATTTAAACACTTTTTTGGGGTTGGACGGATGACATCTTGCACTGTTGACATCGTTATGCATGCATGGCACAGATACCAAAATGTGTGATTTTGATCACCCGAAGAAGTGCCCGGAGAGGTTTTTATGTTACCTTTTCACAATGTTTAGGGATTTTCGTGAGACAAACGTCAGCTGATGCAGGAATTCAACTACTTTTGCATGTTACAAATTAACAGTCTTTTAACCGGAAGTGTAATGATCTTTTGCCCAGTTGGAACTGAATGATATTGCCATAGATGGATAACAAAAATTGTATTTTGGTATTAGTGGACGTGAATGGTTGGCCAACACCGTCAATACTTGTGTTCATCCCGCGGGTTCGAAGTTAGCCAATCACCATTGGTGTTCGAGTACGTGGGTTATTGTACAGAATTAATCTCATTTTTACGTGTGTTGCGCTTTATTCCGTATATGGTGGCCAACTCAACCCACGTACTCGAACAACAATCTTGATTGGCTAACTTCAAACCCGCGGGATGAACCCAAGTATTGGCGGTGTTGACCAAACATAGACGTATGAAACGGGACTCTAAGGATCAAGCGGGAAAGATATTACAAAGAGATCAAGGGCCGAGCCATATCCATGGCTAGAATACTTGCTTCAACTCTCTCACTTTGAAAAAAAGTAGTTTATTTTGGTCACAATTAATACCAAATCTTAAAGTTCCTTCGTACCACGCACTCTAAGCACTCCAAAATACACCTTTCCCCGGAATGCATGTATCGTCTGCCATTGCTGTAGTTTGTGAATAGGGTAAAACATACGTATACGCACGCACACACACAAAAACACACACCCACACCCACCCCACCCTCACGATACCCTGCCAATGTAACCAGGCTATGTGCTTGTGCTACATACATTGTACCTGTACTACTCCCATCTGTCCATGGAAAGATAACTACAGGGTACTATCAGCTTTAGGGACCAAAAAAACCTCTCTGGAGCTTATAGCTTCGCGCACGCCCAGAGATGAAGTAAAACCGGACAAAGACTATGTGCCGTTCTGCTTGTAGCAGACGACACAGAAATAATTGTAGCGCCATATTGGGCCATGAATGATGGCCATGACAGAAGTGTTCAATGAAAAGGCTTTGCTGTCGTATGCTGCTTTAATTCTGCAAAATAAATGTGCGCGTTTTATTTTGAAACAACCTAGTCGCACTCATGCCTCACCTCTTCTACAGACTCTGCATTGGTTATCAGTTAAGAAGAGGATTCAATTCAAGGTCATCATTCAGGCATTCAAAGCTTTCCATTTTAGTTCTCCGGGATATTTGTCTTCTTATTTTCAATCACGTGTCAACAAGACTAGATACAGTCTCCGGTCGGATTTGGCCATTACATTTGAGGTCCCTCGTGCCAAAAACAAGCGGGCGATCGTGCCTTTTCTGTGGCAGGTCCTCACCTTTGGAGTGACCTGCCAAGTAGTGTCCGTACACTTTGTCATCTTGACAGGTTTAAAAACAATCTTAAATCTCATCTTTTTCCTTGATTCTTCTGTTTTCTCTTTTTCTCAGCGCCTTGTGCACATGGTAAAAGGCGCTATATAAGTCTTATTATTATTATTATTATTATTAACACACACATTGGTAAATTGACACTAACTTAGAAGTATAGGTAAGGAGGGGAGAGCGTAAGAGAGGGGAAAAAGAGAACGAGAGAGAGAGAGAGAGAGCGAGAGAGAGAGGGAGAGAGAAGAGAGAGAGAGTGAGAGAGAGATAAGGTGAGATAGAGAGAGAGAGAGAGAGAGAGAGAGAGAAGGAACATCACCTAGTATCAACCTCCACACACCTCACCAATCAAACCTGCCTCGTGATGACATCCAATGTACAGAATGATTCAAAAGATATTGTACCATATCCTTACATGCGGTACAATAAATTGTTTGGTTCCATGATTTTGTTTTAACTTTTACAACAGCACCTCCTCTCATTTTGACATTTCAATATGCTTCCCCTAATATGCCAAAGTAAATTCCATTTCCATTATATCAAGGACACTATTGGCTATTGCTAATGACCATTATTTTCAATTTGGAACTAAAATTCCGAAATAATTGTGGAAGTTATTGACGGAAAACGGCCCGGAACGTGCGACGAAAAGTGAGCAGAATGGAAATTATGACATGATAAAGGGCGCATGGTTTTCGCGAAATGAAGAACCGGATAGTCGCGGAATAGAGGCCACATTTAGGCATAGTTACGTTATACCCTTCGCAACTGTGCTGCACGCGCTTTATTCCGTTAAAGGAATAAAATAGAGTAGGTGCGAAGGGTATAATATAATTATGCACACATTTATACCAATAATTAAATTATGTGAACACGTCAGAATGAGTCACAACCCAGGATAAAGAGAGCTTTAGATGACATGGACGAGTCGTGTACAAGCACATGCATCGCGTATGGCATAAAATATTCCCTAATGATCGTAGTTCCTATCCTATCGTCTTGTCAATAAAAACATGAGCAGTTTTGAATCCGAAAAAGTGTTACACGTTCAGATTTCACAATATGTAAATATTTTTCAGCACTTTATAGAACAAGAATTTTAAGAAGATGAAAATATTCTCAGCAGTTATAGATGTTTACCATAGTTACAACAGTTATTGTATCAAATACACTTCATGAAACACCTATAGGATTCGTATTTTATCAATAAACATTTTAAAGAGGAACTCCGGGGAGAAAAAATAAGAAGGTTCATAGTCGAGATATGGGTGTGTTGAACCAAACCAGAAAGTTTGAGCATCAGAGGATATCGAGTAACCAATGTTATGTTCATCAATTTAGGTTGACTTGCCTGCCAGCCCAGGGCTAGTGACATCGTTCATTGTGTTTTGGCATGCGTTTTGAAAAGCATGCAGGCATTGGTATTGCATATTTGGAAATCATGTAGGTATTGTATTCTATAGACCTGGTTCGAGATATTGATCTGACGGGTGCCAGGTAGACTATCATATACAATAACAATTGTGTGATGTAATGCCTGCATGCTTTCAAAAAGCATGCCAAACACACAATGAATGATGTCACTAGCCCTGGGCTGACAGACAAGCAGGGTAGGCAAGTCAACTTAAAATGATGAACATAACATCAGTTATTCCTACAACCCGATATCCTCTAATGCTTAGACTTTCTGGTTTGGTCCAAATTACACCCATATCTACCATGAACCCCCGTAGTCCCTCTTTAAATCGCGATCAGTACACTAACATTTTATTCAATTCCGGGATTCAATTAAATGCACCAATGTAATCAAACGTGATTCATTAAAGTAGGTGGACAGAATTTTGAATTTCAACGTAGGAGAATTTTATGAGAAAAAATCCTAGGATATCTTCTATAATTAAAAAATCGCTTTTGATAAATTAAACAGGCAGTCTTGTGCATGTAAACGTCTTCATCCATGTTGAATTGAGTACTCCAGACAACACATATTAATATTTTGGTAATAGCGTGAAGCGTACCTATTTTATTATGAGTCGCATAATTATTACAGGTTGAATCATCCAACCTTTGCTAAAATCAATCGGCGGACGGAACATAGACAGATTAAATAAAACATCGGAAGGATTTCGTTACTTCTAATTATAGAACACGAGTTGGATGGAACAAGCACATGATTTTGGGGATTTAAAACTAACAGAGTTTAAGAAATACAAAAAGTATCCAAATTAATAAAAAAAATAATAGACATAAACATTTAAAAAATTCCTACGCTTTCAAAATAATAATAATCATCACCATAATCCTAACAGTGGAATAAGGGGAAATATTAACCATTCATTAGTTTATAATGAGCTCTTTTTGTAATTTAAATTAATTAATATTCACATCCTTTGTTATTCCACCTCATTTGCATAAATTCATATCCTTTGACGGAATAAACGCAAACAATAGATGCCTTAAGGGGACACAGAATTTCGCCTTAACGCCAACTTTCGTGCATAACAAAAGATAATTTCCCCTTAATGTTGAATTAGTCATATAATAATAATAATAATAATTATAATAATAATAATAATGACAATAATTTTAATAATAAAGGTATCCTTGGTTCTCAGTACATATATTACATAACGGTGAAAAAATTGAAATGTGTGTACTTTGATAAATAGTCGTCTTTGTGTACGCAAAAACGCCAACGATGTTGATGGGTATATTGTGGTATGAATTTGAAACAATTACTTTATTTTGAAATTTAACGTTGTTTTGGTTTAATAGGTTTCAGGTAGGGCAGATACTCTAGCCCTACGAAAGAGCTGTGTTAATACTTTAATGGAATTGTACAAGCTTCATCAAGAACTCAAGGTTTATGACGAAATGGTTTATCACGAAACATAAACTAGTTTCAATTGAAGACAAATAGAGAACTAGGTCTTTATTTGTCTTCAATTGAAGTAGTTTATGTCCCAATTATAGACAAATAGGAAATAGGTTCTTCATACAAAAAGCGAGATTGTGCATGCATGGTATACTACCAATTTGCGAATGAAGTCAATTTGTTGGCCTAAGCACAAAAAAACAATCTGAGTGTGATTTTCTATAGAGGAAGCAACAGTCACACAGACTGTGAAAATTACTTGTAATCTCTCTCAATTGGTTTCTGTTAAACTTTAATATCCAAGTCTGTGATACCTCTAAATACATTCTGTCATCAGATTCTGCCTTCTTCGCTTTCGTTACCCACACATGACCTTGCAAGAGATGTATCCCATGTTATGCACCTCAACTTTAACACATACACTTCACAGCCCTCCCATGATATTGGTTGGCCCCACACCACCCGATTTTACTACCTTTATCATAGCACTGGCCAGTGGCTAGGTTACTTACATATATGATCATACCCCAAATGTCCTTCCTCTCCAATTCATTATGATTTATGAAAACCCATTTGTCATAGGTTCCTTCCATATATCCTCAGCATCTTCCGCCAACACCACATCTCAAAAGCTTTTGTGAGAGGGAGCTGTCAACATATTGACATGCTATAACATTCGCTCTCTACAAGTATTCTTAAAAACCTAGTTTAAAATTGGCATGCGTTCGAACAGCTTTACTCTTCCGCTAAACTTAGCATCAGACAACAGGTATGCCTTCTAATAAACCGAATAAACTAAGTTTGAAGCGTAATTCTGATTAAAAATCTATCGCTTGGCCTCATGAGCAAAGGCCAGAAGATAAAAGGATGGCGAACCCAACATAACAAGTGGAGCTGAGGTAACACCAGGAACCGGCCAAAAGCCACCTACAGAGCTACAAAAACCATTAAAGACATTCTCACAAAAGATTCTGATATATGGACCACCATAATACGGCAGTAGCTGAGATCATTGCTGCAAGGATTCTATCAAAACCCACATTGAGGGAAGACATTGTCCATAAAGTGTCGACAAACCAAACCTTAGTGTCGACGTTAACCAGCAAATTGATCCCACCAGTGAGTCAAAATGCCACAGACAGCGTTTCTCGAAGTAATGTAACTCTAGCCGTTGCGGACACATCGAAGAGACAACAAGAAACTAACCAGCTGATCGTACTCAACAAAAAAAATCGACTCACTAGAACAGTCCTCACGTCGTAAACGTATTCTTATCCAGGGCGTCCTGAGTCCATAAAGAGGATACTAAGACTTGGCTATCAACACTTTTTAACCGGTTGAAAGTAGACGTCCGTGAAAAGATGACATCGATAGAACCCATCGACTTGGTAAAGTACGTCAACCCCAATGGATCAGTGTCCCGAGATGACCCTTACCTTGTCGCCAAGGGCCCATTATTGTTAAATTTGTGGCATATTCACAAAGATATGGGTCTTACAGGACCAAACGTCGCCTTAAGGTACGGTATCTCATCACGAGAGTCTCACTATCAGGAAGGATGGAACTGACCAAATCAGCTACAAAATCAGCTGAAGCAGGCAATCGCGTGGACAATTGATGGCAAAGTAAATTGCCTGCTGACCTCCGGTAAGCGTATGACCATCAATAACTCAAAGATCTGGACAAACTTAATTGCCTAAATTACGCGTGGACAAATTAGGCCTGTGCGAAATTTTACATGTGTCAGACGGCTCATTTGCGTACTTTCATCAGTAATTAACTTTTATAAACAGTGGTATCTGTATTTTCTGTATGTTTATTTACAATGTTTGAATGTCCACATGCTCAAGTTATTTCAGTACATCATATCTTAGTTGATATAAAGCCGAGTTTAAGGTACTCGGGAAATTTCTTCTTCACACCCCCACCAACACACAAGCACACAATAACATGTGCATACAATGTATTCCTACTGTCGTGATATTTCACTTCCACGGATACCTTGCTGTCTCCAGACTTTATATCGAGGCATTTGGGTAGCACTGTACCTGCATTATATGTATTACGTATTATTCCCATTATAATTTTTGTCTGATCTTGCTACTTATTTTAACCTTGTAGCTGATGTGTATAATTTCATAATATGTACCTCACATTTTCCCATGTGTATTATGTTTTACTCAATCAAATGAAAACTCCCTGGGTTCATATGTGCTCTCTGTACATTAATTCATTTGGTACCCCTTCCTTTTTTTTTTAACTATCCATGGATTTCCTGAAATTTTCGCTTCGGTACCTCTGAAGAAACGTAAAATTTCATGTGTATGAACAATTTGAGGTTTTTAATGTACTAGCTTTCGAATTGCTGTCATATCACCTGCTTTGTGTTCGTTCTTCCTGCTTCATCCTCTACCCATTCTTTCTTTTTCTAGCTATCCCAAGATAACCATCAAATATCAATAGTGTGCTATCTGAACTAAATGTTACGGTATTACATAAGTGTATGTAGCATTTTGGGCATTTTCTCCGTAAAAAAATCGTTCCTATTAATTGCGGCTGTTTTATATATCACGTGTCCAATGCTGTTTTCGTTCTTCCTTGCTCATCATCTACCCCTTTAATCTTTTCTCTAGCTATCCATAGATTTCCCAGATCTACCACTTCTGTCATATCTGGAATTATCTGATATTTGTATGTAGCAGCTTATGGACTTGATATTCCGTAAAAAATAATAATAATAAAAGTATAGTTGTATTGAAAGCATTATATGATATGTGTTTCGTTCTTCCTTGCTCATCATCTACCCCTTTAATCTTTTTTTCTAGCTTTCCAAAATTATTTTGGAAATATTAATCGTTTAAGGTTATTTCTAAATATGAACTAAATGTTATTTCATATGGGTATGGACATGTCATTTTCTCCGTAAGAATATATTGTAAATTGCTGTCGTCATTACCACATGCTATGTTTTCATGTGCTTCATTCTTCCCTGCTCATCATCTACCCCTTTAATCTTTTCTCTAGCTATCCAAAACCGATTACCAGAATTACAACTGCTGTATATATGACTATTTGTTATAAGTATGTAGCACCTTGTGGATTTGATATTCCTTTAAAAAGTATAGTTATATTGCAGTCATGATCATGATATGTGTTCGTTCTTCCTTGCTCATCATCTACTCCTTTACTCCTTTAATCCTTTTTTCTAGCTTTCCAAGATTATTTTGAAATTTACTCAGTATATACATGTCATTTTCTCCGTAAGAACATATTGTAAATTGCTGTCGTCATTACCACATGCTATGCTCTTCGTCTCATTGCTCATCATCTACCCCTTTAATCCTTTTTCTAACTAGTGTAACGGAATGTAAGCTGGGCTTACTTCCCTTACTGCTGCCTGAGATCAATGAACACCTCACACCCACACATAGACTCTTACTTGTTTATTTATCTTGTAATGTTGCAATCACATGCATCATCATCATATCACAGAATTACAAAACTTGGCCTTTATTGTATTCAAATTTGGCGCTTGACACAATTAGCTATTTGGGGACAGTCTGCATTAGCCAAGTATTGATACAAGCAGCTTGTCTCCCAATTGTTTCTATTTTCTAGTAAAGCAAAATCTTTATAGTTTGTTGCCAGATAGTTTATATACCACTTTTCAATGTTGTCAGACATTTTAATCTTCCTTAAGGTACACGAGAGATTTCCAAAAAGCAGGTGTCCCGAAAAAATTTAA
>JAMKCH010005615.1:0-53353 GCA_023653785.1 Ophioderma brevispina
ATTGTGTCATATTGTGATTTCACTATAGATAAGACCACGAATATAATTATTGGCATATCTTGATTAGACTACGTAATTTATGCCTTGAAGTGGAAAACAAGGTGATTTTGATTGTTTAATTTAAATATTAAATATATGCTGCAATTTAGTATTGCTCCTATAGGAAATATCTACAATTTTTATCCAAAAATCCTTCTTACCTTCACACTTAATGGCCTAAGGGGGGCGGGGGGCGCAGTACCCCATATTTGTTTTTCGGCGATTTCTCACTCGTGAAAATATTTTCTACGCTAATTTTTTTGTAATTTCCTAATTTATACTATGCGCTTTTACTCCATAAAAAAATTTCTTGTCCCGTAATGAGATAATTATAGCTTGGGTCCCTATAGGAAACCCCCTTAGCACCAACGGGAGTGTTGATTTTAAAATAAAATAGCAAACCCTATTGCCAGAAATATTTTTCTGCTTATTTATGTCATATGCATGAACAAAATTAATTACCTAATCAGAAAAAATAATTACACTCCTTATGTGCTGAAAAAGAAGCGAATTCCATCACCGACTACGCGCGCCATTGCTGTACAACCCTATGCAAATATAACTGCCTCCCACAAAAAAATACAGAATGTACAAAATGGTCATGTTTGTGTTTGATATATGTAAATTGGTCCTCCTAGAGCAGATATAAACATCAAATGATTTGCAATGTGTTAACATGCTGTGGAAGCAAGGTCGCGGAAAAATAATACTACTTTTCTAGGCGTTTTGACGTAATTTTCGAAAACAATGATTTTGCCCCTAATTTCCAGACGTTAAACCGGAAATCATTTATATTGCACCTGTCCCCATGTCTTATGCCCCCTCACAGGTGGTATGAGTTTCATTGAAAATTCCCCGGGAACCCCCCCCCCCCCCCGCAACCAAGTGAGTGCAAACATCTTAGGATTAAAATCCTTTTCACATGCGAATCTTTTTGATGCATGGAAAGCTTTACATGAGGTGCAGAATTTTCCATTTTTTTAGGATACCTTTCTATTGACCTTTATTTGTAATTGAATGGAATAGTCCTTCATTTGGTTAATGCATGCATACCCTTTAATGATAAATGAGGAAGAGCCTTTATTGATAAATGATGAATGGCCTTTACTTGTAAATGAAGGAATAGTCCTTAAATCGGTTTAATTCAGGAATAGCCCTTAATTTATACTGATGGAATGCCTTTAATGTAAATGATGTAATAGTCCTTTATTTGTTAACAACAAGATTATACTATTTTTTTTTTAATTTGAAATTAATAACTAAGGCAATGGGCTTGACAATAAGCAAAAACCAATAGGTTTTAAAGTTTACCCCCGGACCCTAAACGACACTACCCCCCCCCCCCCACACACACACACCACCACCCCATGCGGTGCTGTTACTGCCAATCGTTTTTAACAAGAAGAATCGCAAATTTGGACAAATGTTGCAGTTTTCTAATACAATCATGCCAACTGTGGGTCTTATATATATAAAATAGCCAGGGTCAACTTTCCACCTCCCAAACACCTCCAGTAGTGCTTTGTTTGTATAATTCAATTTACCGAGAATACGCGCTGTGTATCGAGTTTTTCCTCGCCATATGTCGATGTGCAGCGTATATGTCGAGTTTACAGGCGCTATATGTCAGTTTGCCCTCTATCTAACATCGAGTTTTGCTCTCTATATGGGGGGGGGGGGGTGAGTATTGAATAATATATAATACAGATGAATAAATCAGTTAACTGGACAATTCAAGTGGCTATGGTCTAGCCTGGCCCTATATCAATTTATGTTTGCCATTTTGGTTTTCACACATCTTGTGGGCAGGGGGCTGGTGGCGGAGCACATTTCACAGAGCGAATCTGTCCGTGAGGAAGAAGGGGTTCGCTATTATTTACTGAGTCAATATTTTTGGGGGGAAGCAAAGCACCCAATAAAAGTCAAACCTCAATCATTTAGTTAACACTCGCAGCACCAGAAATGCTTTTTTGGGGGGATCGAGGGGCAAATTTAACTAAGGGGCCGTAAATTTTCCATAAAGTTCATGCAAAAAAAACCCCCCCCCCCCCCCCCCCCCCCCCTCCCCGCACATCAAGGTCGTAGAATTGAGAATCAAGATTAAGGATTTCATACTTTTTTGGAGGGGTCCCCCACATGCCCTTACTGTCCCTCTATGGCCTATTGTACTCATTGAGTGCTTCTGCTCATAAAATACAAGATTCGTTAAAATGCATACCGCTGTGTTTGTTTCTACCTGGCCTATTTGGACCTGCCACCCCCCTTCATTACCAAATCTTGTATTTGCCCCCATCTACTAATAGACCAATCACTATTATTTTCCCCTTTAAAATGTTACAGGTCAAGTATAAAATATATAAATCCGATTTGTTCCATTTTGTGGCTTTTGGTGATTAAATTTGTATGACCTGTTAATTTTCAAACAATTCCCGAAAATGTTCCCCAGTGACTATGTCCCGGATCTCTTTCAATGAAATGTTCATGGTCATGTTAATGTATTAAGCTTAAGATAAGAAGGACATTTCCAGCCAAATATGCCCCCTCCCCATTTTTTTTTTAAACAATTTTACCAAAACCTGGAGGCATAGCCGTAAAGCCAGCTTCATGTATAATTGCTTTTTGTAATTTTCTGTCGTGCATGACGATATCCGAGTAGCTTGTTTATGGGCCGATCAGGACAGCAGGGGAGTTCAAAACTTAGTGCTTTTTTTCTTTTAAATAAATTAGTAAAAGGTATCAATATTTGGTTGATATTCTACAACAAGCGCAAATTTATACAAATTTGTATCCTCATAAAATCCTCGTGTCCCTTTAATGAAAGAAGACCGTCTTTGATTAAGTCGAAATGTATGTCACAATTAGATCCATGAGAATGTTATGATGTGTTTAGAGTTACGCACCCTTATTCTGCATGTTTTAATTGTATTTTGACCTCAATTTACCTTTTGTGACCTCTAGGTGACATTTGAACTGACCTGTGCATGGGTTCCATATCCTTGTGTTCCAAATTAATTCTCTACCTCTCTGCCAATTTGAATGCTTTTATTACAAATGCACAATTTTTACCTTTCTTCTAACTAACTACAATTCTGTGGTAAATTTACCAACTTCGTGGACCAAATTGAAAAAACGGGCAACTCCGGGCACTGACTGTCAAGGTTGGTGTCATCATTGTTTAGATACGGCATTTCTTCCCAATTCAAGTTAGTTTCGTCTCCAAATATCATACTTTAAAGAAAAGGCGTTTCAAAACATCCAAGTTTTCAAAACTAAAATCAAATGTAACTATCTTATGAACATTCTTATCTCCGATTTTTTTGTGACTGAAATCTCAGAATTTCGGCTGAATTGACTCAATCCTCTGTGTTTTCGTCTTCCACATGTAAAACAACCACTGCGCATCGGGGATATACCCTTTCTGCGCACAGTATACATGGTATATAGGTCATATTTGTTCAACTGAAGCGTGCCCAGCTTCTGTCGGCGCTGATCATGGAACATGAAAGAGTTGCCGAGAAGCACCCTTTGTTGGTCTAGCCTTTTACAATGAGTTGCCAACTGATATAATTGGGATAATCGGCGTGCGTAATGCAATTAGGGAGGAGCTTTCTCCTTCTCTCCTACCTCCATGGTCCAACTTGCACCCCGAAAGGCGCGTACAACTGTGCAATGTGCCAGGAATAAACACATGTCAAGAGATCTGCGATACTTAGGTTAACACGAATAACGTTTGCTGCTGGGGAGAGAATCGACAGACAAGATAACCAATGAATTTCCGAATACCCCCAAGTAGACAAATAACTCCGTACGCTGCGCGATTATCATTCGTTGAGTGGATCGTCAAATTTGACTGTACTCGGTTCCACCTATCCCTTGAAGATAAATTCAACTGGGGGGCGAGGGGCAGCGAAAATCTGAATCAGTAGAATGTCCAGCCGTACTTAAACCGGCCGAGTAAGAGTGTGTCAATATTTATAAAGGGATACCTTATAGCCAAATAGAGTTCGAAAACTCTTATGCATACATTATTCCCGGCATGGCAATCATCAGCTTGCCCATTTTTATTGTCTAATAATCTCGTGTAACGTATCAGCGGATGATAAGAAGAAATCATAATATCCGAAATAATGTTAGCAATTCATTGGTTTTAATCGCAATGCAAACTTCCCCTGGATAAACTTTTCCGCACTTCGGCGGAATTCGTGTAGTCAGTACCTCGAGATAAATATAATTACCCTAGTCTTCCTCAAACCCGTCGTATTTATACACGTAAACTTGATGCTCAGTGTCCTAGTAGCCAATCGTAAGAAATCACTTTTGATCATTAATTTTACATTTTGAACAAATTGATGGATAATAATTTTCTAATATGATTTTTTGTAGAATGAAGTTGTAGTAAGTTTGCTAGTCAAAGACTGGATAAATGACTTTTGTCTAGATCATACTATTAACGTATTACTCTGAAATCACTTTGATGTCGCATGTTTTTGGCACGCAAAAAGCGGAGACTTAAAGCACACTGCAGTGTGTTACCTACTGCCAGTGTGATAAGGGCTAAGCTTTGCTTTGTGTGTGTGTGTGTGTATGTGTAACATACACCACACACCCCACGAGATGGTTAATGTGACGGGTGGTGTTTTCTGTGTGGTGGGTATGTATGTACGGAGACATTGTCTTATGAAGACGTTTTAAGCCTTATGGAGACGTTTTAAAAAGCCGCCCACAGCTGATTAATATTATTCTTAGAGACAGCCCGTCACCCTAATTTAACACAAATACTGAATAAGCGTAATATAGTATTGGTTGTGCCGAACACCTCGGTGCCGAAATACCCGCTGCCTATTCCCTGCTCTCAGAACTGCCGAAGTACGCGGGCATTCGGCAGAGGAAAGGGAATTGAAATAACGTGCTGTTATGTGTAGAGCAACATGTTTACCCATTTTCCTGATTTTATGGCATTCTACAATGAAACTCATTAAAATCAGACTTTTGGCATTAGAACAATCCTGTATGTACTAGTGACGTAAATACGATCGTGTAACGCCAAACACCCCATAGACCCATGAAGAAGACTCCCGCTTCGTTTAGGCAGGGAGCCCCGACTTCGGAAACAATGTATCGTACATATGGCTCCCATTACAAAGGTCCCCTTATTGCTTAAGCTGGTTTCAACACGGTTAGTTTAGATTGGGGTATAGTGCCTATAGGACCTGGAGTGAAGATTAAGGTTAAGAATTAGGTTAGTGTTTGGTTATTAGTGTTTTCTACTTGAACAAAAGGGTTAATGATTTTATTTTTTTCTGATGGAGGGGGGGGTCAGGTAATTTATTATTCGTAAACCAAGCGACCTATCTGTATATCAGCAGTAGGCCTAAATCATATGATGTACCTAATTGTGTGTGTGAGATGGGTGTGTGGGTTCTACGCAATAGGGCCTATGTAACTTTAAATTGGGTTTGTCGACTTTCCAAACACATCTTTCAATTCCTGCGACCCTCGTAAATATGAACCGTGACCCTAAAATTATACTTTAAAGCTAATCTTGACCTGTCTTACGAGCTGAGTCAACTGAACAACTATTTCGTGTCATCTTGTGTCCTTAGCAGCCAATAACAAAAGAACTTAGTTCATCCAACAACCGCACGCTGTAATAAGGATCCCTCTGTGCCGAAACTACTGGGATAACCATTGTTTCGGCAGGTTTATGACGCATCCCGCATTTTCGGCATAAATAATTGCCGAAACGCCGGGCGTTTCGGGAGATACGCCTGCCGTCCTGCAAGGTCATCTGCCGAAAGACGGGCGTTTTTCGGCATAGCCCGTTAATTTCGGCGCAGCAGTATTGCACTTTAATCCGTTAAAGACAGCCCGTCACCCAAAGGCAGTTTAAGACAGTTGTCTAAGAAAATGACTATTTTGAATCCTTATCCTCCCACCCTCATACCCCCAATTGCACTTTAATTACTTTAGATATCAGTAGTATATTTAGTCTATGGTGTCAAAAAACACTGTTTTAAGTCCTAACAATGCATACAGTCCGATGTGTGTGAGAGGGTGTGTCTGTGCACATTGTGGGGTGGGGTGTTGTATGGTCAAATTTGGAAATATGTGAAAAAAAAGAAAAAAGGAAAAAATAAAGGAAGGGGAATGTTTACAACTTCATCTGAGGTCCATTTGTTGCACAGCATGCCTACTTTCCAAAAATTAGCAATGTTTCTGCATATTACAAAACACCAAACATCGATTCGTATCTATAACATACTAATGGTCTCATGAAAAGAAAACCAAACAAAGCTTCCCGAACCCGGATGAATTCGAAATTTTATTTGGATATGTGCAGATTTGCACTGTCTGAGAACATAGGCTTTGAAATGATGTACCACATGTGAACATTGCACTTCCTTTCGTCCATCAAAAATCCATAATTTCTTGAAGTTCTTTTGTTTCTATTGATTTTACAATAAGTTTATTGATCTCTTTCTCCTAAATTACTCTACTTCGACTTTGTCCTGGTTTTGTGGGAGGCAGGTCACATTGTCATTAAAATCCCTGCATTTTTTGCATGTTTGACCCTTTAGATCAAAATTTTCCGGCTTTAAACCATGCTGGAATTTTCTATCGGACCACCTCCCTCTATCCGTCGCCATAACATTAACAAACTGAAACTACTCGTTTCTCTTAATTCCTTCTTATTGATAATTCAGCGTTTTCTTTGTTTCAACAAGATCTCAATTTCACGACATTTTGATCCCTGCACAAACTTTAATGCGACCCAGGGCAATAAGAGCTGACAATTTCACACAGGTTGGAAGTGATCTCGTGGTATTCCTTATACCTATAAAACTTTAAAATCAATTTTTGGCCACAAACATGAAGTAGGAGACAACCTCCTCCTGACTAGGAGTGAAAGGTAATAAAGGTAGTCCGGGATCCAAAGACAACAGAATAAAGCATGAAACTAATGTTGCGTGAAGAGTCAACTGAATCGGAGTGTCCCCTATTCCCCCTTTACCGGTTGTAGCTAACTATTGGCACGGCGGACAATAATTATTCTACAAAACAAACCTGTCCAATATCATTGGATATGGGGACCTTCTGGGGTAATTATTCACAATAATTAGATGGTTAAAGCGGCACTGGCACATTTTTCACACAATATGAAAGTTTTTCAATTTGCTCTCAAATGATAAAGTCTAGGCCTTGGAAGAACAGAGATATATTTTACACATAAAAATAACATACCCAAAAAAGATAGGGACATTGCTATGAGGATAAAGACATCCCAGTATGTGTAGCCACTGTTAGTTTTTCCATAACTTTAAATCACATGTGTATATTTGACATGAATAATGTTTTGACTTGTACTCAACTGATATTAAAAACACCACCAAAGGTTATAGACCGATCAAACAGTGTGCATAGCGGTGGGAAACATGCATACGGCTGCGTGTTCTTGTGTTAAACCGCCATTTTTCGTCGTCTGCTGAATTTACGGATCGCCGACGACGTTAATATAAAATCGTTCTGTTTAACCCATACGGAAGCTGATTTGGTCTTAATCATTTCGGTGAGGGCTTTTTGTAGATAACAAGCCTTATAAACCATGCAAAAATATATCGATTTTTGAAAAATCTTTGAGGGCGCACTATTTTTCAAATGTGCCAGTGTCTCTTTAAGTAATGTGGTTATGCCTTTACCACAAAGGTCACGTCATCATTTGTGAGCATTATATCAATGATGGAAAATTAAACGATTTGTTCTAATCTTTAGATACCCTAGGTTTTTACGTTAATCTTTAATGTGTCAAAAATTGGAGCTGTCTTTGGTGGCGAAAGTATTAATCTTTAACTCTGTCCAATCACAATGTGGATTTAGAAAAAAAATTCTTATGACAGACCACCAACAGATGGAAACTCAATTAATGTAATCGACATTTTTGCAAACGTAATGTACATTAAAAATCCTTTATTGATTTTTGGAAATCAAATACGATAAGAACACTCTTCTTACCTATTGTTCTCAATTCTGTGTGCATTTATTTATTACATCTTAACAAAAATACAAAGACGAATATAGTGAAGAGGTTCACAAGAGCAAAATATTAACGAAAGCTTTTGTACAACAGGCGCAATAATACCATCGGCGCTCTCATAATATACACTTTCCAGGTCTTTCCTAAAGTGCTATTAAGGGCACGCCAAAATTTGAAGCAATTACAAAAATAGGGCATCAAATTAAGGCTACAATTAAATGGGCGAGCTCATACGCCACATAACTTAGTGAACTTACTTAGTAAGTATTTGTGATTAATGATATTCTTTTACTTACAAAATATTTACGCACAAAAGTTGAAGGGAGCAGTCTCTGATATGTAAGAAATTATGTCGATGTGAAGGATAATTTTAAACATTTCATACGGAGTTTATTTTATATTGTTTAGACCAAGGCATTCGATCCATGGATATCGTTCAAAGCGGGGTCTATTCAATTTGTTATGCAATGTTCAATTGTAATGTCCTTTCGAGGTATGCACACAGAATGCGGACGTCTTCTTTTTGGAGTACAGCTGGCACAAAAGGTATCTCGGCATGTTTTTCGATCAGTATTGTGTCAAAGTCTGATAATTTTTAAAGTTAAACAAATTCCCTGGCTAAAGACATTTTTGTAGTTCTACAAAGAATCCTCTGGGGATTCTTTGAAGTAGAACCTTAAGCTTAAAACCCTTAAAGGGATTAGCAGCGATAATGCGAGAAAATCGAAAAATGTAGAATGCATTTTATAAACTTATAAATCAGGGATAAGTGTGTATAATTCCATATTCTGCCTTAATGTAGAAAAAACACCGAATAGTGAAATAAATGAAGTATTTGAAGAAATTTTTCATACAGTCTCCCGTAAATAGATAAACAGCGATGGCTTACCAAAATCTACACTAAACAGCTGATTGTGGTTTACACCAGTACAGAATAAACAAATATAAATAATCTTTGTGTTTGAGGTCAAACTGTACAGGTCATGGCGCACAATATCATGTTTAAAAATCTCGGATATTCACAGAGAAATTCTTTTTTGATCTCAAGTCGGAATTTTGATACGCACGTATCTAAATTACAGAATCAGATAAAAGGCACTGCCTTGTCTTTAATACACGGATTTCAAGCCAACCACTTGCAGGTTATGTTAGCACATCCCTGCGCGTAACAAAAATATCAAATATTGATTGTGATGATTTTGTTTTATGCTTCGGATCAGCAAATCGCTGCTTGTCCCTTTAATTAAAAAAACTCTTCAAAGTTCTTTGTAGATCATAGAGAAAGTTTTTAGCCAAGAAATTATTTTTAAAAATCCCCCACAAAAGGTTAACATGCTTTCACTTTTCCTAATTTTGCAAATACGTGAATACATTAAAAAAGAAGAAGTGTGCTACAACAGTGCAAATTTGCCAGAATAGCTTTGAGTGTGTTGAAATGATATATTGTGCATATGTTTTAAATGATGGAACTGCAAATCGATCGATTGATTTTCAACTTTAATCAATATTTAAGGAATGATTGGACACAATGGCATGACACTTCTGAAACACTATCACCAGATTTGGGAAACAAATTGGATGATACATTTTTATTTTAAAAAAAGCAGTTAAAAAAACAGCAAGAAATCCTGCCACGGAGAATCAATGTGTTGACATTTCTTGCCAGAATGAGTGTATTTTTAGCCATCGTTTTTTGAACATTAAAAAACAAGCATGTCAGACATTGTACTTCAGGCTTGTAAGTATGGTATTGGCAAATAAATCTGACAAGTTGAAAAGGATTAGCCGGGATTAGCGCATATACCAATAGCAATGGTCTGTGAGCTGATGGCACATGCTTTCGAGTTTGATAAAAGGCTACCAGGTAATGTCAGCAGCCATTGGCTGTCTTTGACGGAGAAGTGAAGCTTACAATGAAAATATATTGTCTTACTCCTCTATTTTACCAAATATCAACACGCAACGCAAATTTATTTCAATTTGTGGAATGATTTCAGTAAGGGTCCATTTCATTATGTCTGAATATTTTTCTATGCTATGGCCATTTTGTCCCTTAAATCAGATTTGCAATAAGAATTATTGTGACTTAAACCTCTAACCAAGCTTCAAATAGGGCAGTCTTTTCAGGAGATCTTCAATTTGCCGCTTTAATATGCAGAATATCTCGCGAAAATGGGGATGTTTTGGCATAAATCATGTGATTACACACAACTTAAAGTATACCACTATTGTAAGATTGGCATGGAGGGAGCGGTGTTTGGAATAACAACGCCTAGTGTATAGGGAGCAATGCAGGCTAAAAACCCCACACAACCACTAGCATATTTTTAGTGATCTGAATTTTGTCGGCGGCGCTGAAGATGAGCTTGGTGTTTTATCAATAGCCAACCCGCGATACCGCTTCTGCAGACGAACGTATCCACTTCGTCTCATATCTGTGTTTGTTCCCCTACAGCCAGATCACTGGAGTGCCGTCTCAGAAATAGATTGACGAAGATTATAATAGTAAGATACGACAATGACGACAAACGGTATCGGAAAGGTAACCACAAATGCCCATGCCATTGTAGAGCAAGATTTTCGGATGAGAATTCTTTTGCGTGCAAGGCCCATACGACTTGTGCTTTGTACCCCAAATTTTTTCATCCCAAACAAAATAATGGTATGGACTGTCAACGGAAAATTGTATCAGCCAGATAAATGCCATCCAGACTTTGCCGATCAGCCACCTGCATGACTAAAAGGTTAATAAAGTAAATACTGAAAGTAATTCCATTAAAAGTTTTGTGACGATTACTATTCGTGCTGAGAGGTTGTATGGTTAACCAGGAATATCAATATGACTGTTAGGTGGCGTGGAAGCAGCTTTTATATATGCAAATGGCCGACACCTGACCTGTCCCTGTCACCAAGGGGACGTGCCATTCATAATATTTAATTCGTTCTTTAATACGAACCGTAACCTCTTGAGATAGTACCTTCACCAGGCATAATATGTCGAATGACAGGTATGCATTGTATTAAAGGATAACAGCGATTTGGCTATTCCGAAACACCTGAAAAATCATCGAAAATTCATATTTGTGTATTATTTGTTACTTGGCATTGTATACGAACATAACTTGTAAGTGGTTGTGGCACCTTGAAATCGTGAGTATTAAAGGCAAGGTCATACCTTTTTATCTGTTTTCTTCTGTAATTTCTTAACGTGCGTATCAAAATTATCCGACTGCACCATGATCAATACAGTGCAACTTCAAACACAATCATTATTGGTCTTTGTTTATTCTGTCCGTGTAAACAACAATCAAGCTGTTAGTGGTTAGAGTTTGAAGACGCCATCGCTGTTAATGTCTATTTACAGGAGACCGTATGACAATTTCCTAATCCTCCATTCTTTGTCACATTTTGTTGTTACAGACGGCCTTCAGTCCGCTTTTCTGTTTTGATGTTCTTACCAGACGGGGGGCCTGAAGGCCGTCTTTTCTGTTTTTGATGGGTTCTTTCTTTCTTCTTGATTCTTCGTCTTTCTGGCAACACGTCAATTATTGCGTCTAGTTCAGACATCGTTTTTGCGTCTCTAACCAGACTTGAACCAAATGACCACTGAGTCTTCCCATTTGTCATATGACTTTGACCCTGTTGGGGTCATCTAGGGGTCACCAGGGGTCAAAAGTGTGATTTTTTAAAACTGTATCTCCTCTACAGTTTCATTGCCATGGTAACGTGCATCATGCATGTTTGAAGCAGCTTCTTAGGGACCCTTACAAAAGTTATGGGTCGACAGGTCAATTCTGGGGTCATTAAGGGGCCCTTCCGGTCTTCTGTATGTGAAAAAATCTTCAAAAAATCTCAAAAATAGCTATCTGACTATGCAAACATTGCATGGTCACTGACTCATACATACGCAGCAGCTTAAGACCCTTCAAAAACGCTGTGCTCGGAAATGGGGGTCAAAGGTAATTTAAGGGATCTTCCGGTCAAAACAAAAATATTCCAACTATGCAAAATTTTTTATCTCAAACCCAAACATGAGTACAGGGACTTAATTGCAGATATCTTTATGTTACTGATGATGAAAGGTATTTTTATTGGAGGTCAAAGGTCATTAGGTAATTTCCGGTTTTAAGGTAAATAATTCAAGAATTTTTATCTCCAGAACTAAGCATAGTAGAATTTTTTTATTTGCCCTTGGAACAATGCTTTTGTTGTGTACACGAGTTTTTTGATACCGGGATCAAAGGTCAATTAAGGGGGCTTCAAAGTCAATTTGCCAATCAAAAATGTTAAAATAAAGACCAAATTGGATTTATCTCAGCCTATAGAGCAGATAAAAGCCATGTATTACTACAGTGATGTAACATTAATAAAGAAAGAGGTTATGATAGTCTCGCCCCCCAAAGGTCAAAGTTCAAGGCTCCAAACGGTCAAAAATTACAAACAAGCTCCGATTGAAATGAAATTGACAGGAATAATCCTCGGGGTGGGTATAGTAAATACAGAAAAAAAACAGTTGACCCTATTGGTGACCCAGAGGTAACCGTTATAAGAGGTGCAAAAGGGCAACAGGGTCAAATAGGTAATTTATTGTTACAATGATCTTCTTCTACAGCATTACGCCGATTATCAACAAACTGGTAAGAGGAACCACTGACCCTTGCTTTCCTTATAGGGTGTCAGGTATAAGGAGTCCAAAGTCATTAAGGGGGTTCGGGGTCATTCCGGTTGGAAAGCCAAAAAAAATTGACGGACAAAATATTCAAAAATCCCGCTGTCCTACAAAATTACGTAACAGAGTCACGTCATTGAGGCACATGTTGTTACCAGGCAGGGTCCTCGGGATGTGTCACGTTCAGTATCAAAGGTCAGTAAGGGGTCACTTCCGGTCAAAAACCAAAAATATTCCAACATATGCAAACATTGTTATTTCAAAAACAAAAACATAGTACAGGGTGTACTTTAGATTGCTTATGTTACCTGGCGTATTGCAAGGATTTTTATTTTGGAGGTCAAAGGTCATATTTAAGGTCATTCCGGTTTTAAGGTAATTAATTCAAGAATTTTGATCTCAAGAACTAAGATAGCAGAGAATTTTTGATTTGCATGAAACAATTGCATTTTCTGGTACACGAGGGTTTTTATACCGGGATCAGGTCATAATGAGTCAAAAGGTCAATTTGCCCAAAAAATGCTAAAAAATGAAGACAAATTGCTAGATCTCAGCCTATAGAAGAAAGATTAAGCAGTTATTGCTACAGTGAGGTAACATTAATGGTAGGAGAGGTGTATGATGGTCTCGACCCCAAAGGTCAAAGTTCAAGGTCAAAGGTCAAAATCTACAAATCAAGGCTCCGATTGAGCTGATGGAAAATTGAAATTTGTCAGGGTCAGGGATTAACCTTGTGGCATCATAAATACCAGAACCAAGTACAGTTGACCCCATCCGTGAACCCAGGGGTCACCTTATGGGGTGAAAAGGTCAAATCCTGACATGCTTGGATTGGAGTTGAATACTCATAATAGTGCCATCCTTGTAAAGTTGTTAACACGGTAAAAAATAATTTATGACCATTGTGACATATTGGTGAAGTTACAGGCGGTCAAAAGTCAAGTCACATCCAAGGGGTCATTTAAAGGGAATCACCATCCATTCCCATACGGCCGTCTGGTAAATTAAGATCTGTCCCCAGGGGTTCTAGTTGTTTTTACATTAAAGCAGTTTCAGAGTTATCGGCTTAAAACAGCAAAAATCAATTTAAAAAATGGGTCAATTCAGTGGTTAAGGGCGTCAAATTTTAAAATTGCTCCGATTTGGATACAAAATGGTGCCATTATTGTTGAAGCTCATAGGATTAAAAAGAGGAAATTCCACACATGTAAATTATAGCCATTTTCGGAACCCTGCAGCCCAGATGAACGATTTGGCATAGAAGCTAATGTGGGCATTCCAAAACTCTCATATACAAACTGTGCAATTCACTTACCGAAGAAATCGTTTCACCAAGGTTTGGACAGAATGGGTAAAAAACACTGGATCCTGATTTCACCTGCCATTTGCAAATAACATAATTCAACATATGGGTTTCAAGCGAACGCTTTTAGAGGAGGAGCATGATATCATAGGGGCCGTATTTAAGGAATTCGGTACCTCCCACTACAGAAAAGGTTTGACACCTTTGGTAGTTAGGATGGCCCCTCTACATAATGCTAGGTATGTAGTAACTCTCAAATTGTGGTAATCCCTTTTTTCAATAGGGGCCAATTAAAGTTTACAACAAGGGTCAACTTTTAAAATTAAAAATTGCCCAATCAATGTGGAATGTATGCCCCATATTGTCCATCTAATCATAAGGATTCCAAAAATGTTTAGTTTGTATACCACCTACGACCATTGGTTTGGAGTTATAGGGTCAAAATAACTAAAATTAAAAAATCATAAAAAAGTCAATTTCAATTTGTACGGGGTCAACATTAAAATAATCTTGATTATTTTTAAAAAATACTTGCAAGTTATTGCCTGAGGGACGAGACTTCCAAAAAAGTATTGTTTTGATTATGTTAAATGTTTACTTACGGATATAAGGGCAAAGAATGAAATGTCAACACAAATTTGATTAGATTGCCCTATTGTCGCATAACATGATAACTATACACGGCAGATGGTACAAACTATTCCTGTTTTGACACATTAAGCCAGATGAACAACTCTATCATTTCAACAAAATTGGAGCAACTTCTGCTTTTGACCAGCTGTACAAATAGAAATTACCTTTTTTTACCATTTTACCATATAACTACCACAACCATGGTCATAGATGGTTTTACAACACTATACATTTTTGGAATCCTTATGACTAGAAGCGACATTATGGCTATATTCAGTTTAGAGCATTTTAAAAAGTTTGGACCTGTGTAAACTAAATTGGCCCCTATTGAAAACGTGCCACCCCACAATTGAGAGTAACTTACCTACCCTAGCGTTGATATTATAGAGGGCTCCATATAATACCAAGGTTGTCAAAACCTTTTCGTAGTGAGGAGTTTAAAACGATGATGTTTGACCTGGCCTGGGTCCTAGTTCCTCCGCTTTGTATACGTATCTTTAATTTGATTGCAAAGACAATCCCCATCCATTAGCCTCGGCCAAGTACAGTCTTTAATCAATGGGTGTTTTGCCACCTCTTGTCCATTGATTCCACATTAAAATGCTCCGGTTTCATTGGCGCAAATCAATGTCCAAAAGGAAATCGGGGACTGAGAGCAGAATATATTTGATGGTTCTTAAATCCATGGCACAAAATTATCGAAATTGTCCATGAATGCTTCTTTTCCGGGCTATGCCCTAATTTCTAATATTAAAAAAAAACATCATCTGAAAAACTAAAGTAACCTGATACAATTAGTTTCCGGGGCAAAAGTTAAATGCTACATGACATACGCAAGAAACAAACATCAGCGAGAACCAAAACTGCCGAATCTTTAGTAAAGGTATCAAATTATTTCTTTACCCACTACTTTTACAACAATCAAAATATCCCGTAAAGGTGACATACATGTAGCCATTACCCTATTATCATTTTGAGGAGTGATTTGCCTTCGCTGACCGGCAGTGAATTTTAAATGCGAATCCTTCGCGACAAATCGCAAAATGACTACTGCATTCAAAAAGGACTGCAAACTCGGCACTTCCTAACTTATGGGGCTAGTCGTTCCAGTAAATTAAATCTAACAAAATAAGCTTTCCTTGACAAAAACCAACATAGGTTGGGATAATTCCCTTACAGATTGCAAAAGGATGGGCGCAATTAGGATTAGGGGTCCCTTTTTACTCACTGTGTACTACAAAGAAAAGGAAATAAATTATAACTTTATTAAAGCCATTACCAAGGAAATCGTGCTGACAAAGGTTTTTGAAAACTACCCAAAGCCCTGCTGGGGGTGTGGTAAAAGCTTATGAAAGCCAAAGTTAGCACACTTACTCCGACGGCTCTACATGTTTACAGCGGGAGCAAGGACGTGGGTCAAACATCATCGTTCATGGTCCCAGTACATTCAGCTTGACACTTTGGTAGTTAGTATGACCCTCTCCATCAATGCAAGATAGTTAGTGGTGTCAAATTGTGGGTCCACCTTTTCACTAGGGGGCCAATTTAAGTTTACACAGGGGTCAAACTTTTAAATTACTCCAATCGTGTGAAAGGTATGCCATACTGTCGTCTTGGATAAGGATTCCAAAAAGGTATAGTTTGTACCATCTAGGCCCATTGGTTTTAGAGTTATTGGGTAAAAAATGGCTGAAAGGGCAAAAAGGTCAATTTCCATTTGTACAGGGTTCAAAATCAGAAGTTGAAGTTGCTCCAATTTTGTAAAAAGTGAAAAAATTGTTTCATCTAGCTTAATGGGGTGTCAAAATAAGGAATAGTTGGAGCATTGCATGCGTAGTTATCACGCTATGTGACAAAATAATCATGGGGCAACTAATCCAATTGGCATTGATTCTTGAACCTTTATCTTCGGTAAGTAAACATTTCATAATTCAAAACTTATGTTTTGGAGTCCTCTTCCTCAGGCAATAATGTTGCAAGCATTTAAATACAATCAGAGTAACTGTCAATTGTTGCCCCTGTAAAATTGAGTTTGACCTTTTTTTGCATTTTAGCACATTACCCAATAACTCCAAAAAACCCAATGGTAATAGATGTTACAAAACTGTACATTTTTGGAATCCTTGTGACTAGATGACTAATGATGACATCATTTCAACTGATTGGAGTAAATTTAAAAGTTTGACCCCTGTACAAACTTAAATTGGCCCCCTATTGAAAAAGTCACCACCACAATTCGACACCACTAACTACCTTGAGTTGATGTAGAGGAGTCCATACTAACTACTAAATGTGTAAAACCTTAGATTGTAGTCGGACATGAACGAACTCCCTAAATAAGGACCCTAGGATATTCTGCTCCTGCTCTAGTTGATTACCGGAATTAGAACGCACAGCCAGTCTGGTCCAACTTGCCTCCCCAAGGGTCGCGTTATCATGTGCAACTGTGCCAGGGAATAAACGCCAAGTCAGTAAATCTGAACTACTTAGGTTAACGACGAATACATTGCTAGATGTGTGAAGCTTGCGAGAGAGTAAAACCGACAGGATAACCAGGGAATTTCCAAATACCCCAAGTAGACAAATAACGCCATACGCTGCACCGATATCATTCGTTGAATTGGGTCATCAAATGAACAAGGGTACTCAAAGGTCCGTCGAAGATATAATTCGACTGGAATTCTGGATGAGTTGAATTTTCAACATACTGAAACTGACTTATTGTGAAAATAGAGTTCACGAAAGTTCGCGGGGTAAGTTCGGGTTTATTTATAAAGGAAGATATTCGTCGAGTAGATGCGGCCTTTCGTCACAAGCAAATCAAAGTGTATTAATTACAAGTAACCAAAATGATATTACTAGCCAGCAATTTATCATTTTTATTGGCTAACAGGTTTTATGTGGGGTTCATTATTAGCAAATACTAAAACGTAAATTGGCAATATTCTTGTCTCTCTCTTAAAAACTGGCCAAGAAGGGGTTATATCGAGTTTATATTATCTATCATAACCTACTGAAGGACATTTACCATAGCTGTGAACTGAGCCGGAAAAAAAACTGTCTAAACTGTCTATGAATCACTTTGAAATTGTTTAAGTTTGTCCATTTATAGTCGTAATAATTAAGGATCCAGCTCCCACAACTGCAATATTTTACCACTCTAAAATAGCTAAAATATTCATAGATTTCAGCGAAATCCCATCATGAATTATTTCCTTATTATAAAACATTAATAGCATCAAACCAAGCATTCATTCGCGCATCCAAACAACATCACACCCAGATAGCACGCATAATTGGCCCAACAATGGTTCCCCGTCGGGAATCTTGGCATCGGCATACGTGGCTAAACGTATATTGGGCACTTATTGGTTTTCCCCATTGGCAAATGTGTATCGGCTTCATATCGGCATCTTTTAATGGTCTAATATTGGCGCACCATATTGGCAATCGACCAACAGCCAATATAGAGCCAATATTGGGAAAACGTTGGCCCAATATTGGCTTAAGGAATAATGTTTGCCTAACAAATAGCGGATGAGAAAACAATAAAAACAGACAGAAATACGCTAAAATCTCTCAAGGACGATGTTTTGATCAGAACACACTATTTCAAAAAATATTCTACTATACTAATAGCAATGTAAATAAAAAAAATAAACTATTGACTAGATAAAATTATTTTAATTAATTTATAAAGAATAAAGCAGTGGTACAAAATATATTTATTTTGCAAATTAAAAAATATTGACTAATCCAATATCGGTTCAATATCTATTCCAAGAATTGGCCCAATTATTGTGCCAACTTGGCCCGGGCCCAAATATTGGGCCAATGTTGGGCCGTTGAGCAAATAATATTGGACCGATAACTGTAGGCAATACTGATCCGATATTAAGAAATATTGGGGGGCCCTTATGATTGTGATCTGGGCATTATACACGCCAAATTCATTTTTACCCTACTTTAACCCAACAACATCCAACAACACCATTCACAGTAGGCATGGTAATGTACGCATCTTCCGGTAACCCCACATACATCCGCACATATTCAAATACGGCATGGTAATTTACGCATCTACGAAAATTGGCAGTCGGAACTTTTAGGTAACGATAGTTATGCGTACAGCAAAGTTACCAGGAAGTTGGTAAAAATATGGAAGGTGAAAAAAATACGAGCGGGGTCTGTGAGGGTTGTGACTGAGTTTGATAAAATTTCCCGGGATGCATGCAAGCAATAATGAATGAACCATTAGTGCCAGAGAGCATACTTGTATATTGAAAGATTAAATTTTGATTCGGTCGGCGGTGTTGATCAGGTGTTTGAAAATTGACGTTATCACACTTAAGTGTCAAATTTAAGATTACCTTGGACACCACGTGGTAAATACGCATGTAATTGATTAGAATAAAAAGGGATTATTTTAACAAACTAATAGTTTACCAAAGAGGAAAATATAAGGTCTATCATACAGAACTATCTTTCTAGATGCTGGTTGAGCCGTTAGCCATGACAAACTTGACTATAAATGCGAGTTCATCCGCCCCACAATTCTTTGGCGGATCGATTTTTTGATCTCACAAAGATCTGCCCCCCCCCCCCACCCACCCCAAACCCGTAAACCGAAATCCAGGAATGCAATGGAACTATATGCATGTCTAAAGCCTAATAACAAAACAGGAAGGAGAGTGCATGACAGAGAGAGAGAGAGGGAAGAGACGAAGAAAGAGACAGATCTAAGACACCAGGAAGAGGTGAAAACAAAGGTATTGAAACAGAGGCGCAAAATTCTGGTAGTTTGTTGGTTCCGGTAACCAGCTTCAGCAGTGCAAATTCCGACAGCAATTGGTCAAAATTTAAGCCAAATGTGGTCACAATCCCTCAAAAATTGGAAGATGCATTTTTGTTCATTCGTTCGGATATTTTGAGCCAGAGGAGCAACAGCACCATTCTGATATACTCAGGTTGGGACCAGGAGTGGTTCTTCAGTTGTAAGCACGGCATTTTAGTGTGCCACCAGAATAGCGTTTCAAATAGCCATTTAGTTGATTTTGGGGCCCCAGGAGAGTCTGGTGATTGATCTTGACGAAAACTTGATAGTCCGATGGCGCAGAAATTACTAATTACTAGTAAGTGACATCAAATTTATCGTAGAAAAAAAGCCTTAACATTACTTTAAGAACCACTTTACACTCTAGGCGGACCGAGAGGAACTAATCTTCCTCTCAGCCATCTGATGGAAAGATCAGTTCTGCTCATGCTTCACATTGTGGGCGTTTTATTATTTTTTTCTTCAATTTATAAAAGATAACAAATCTATATAAGTAAATGTAAAACATTAAAGAAATAAGCTCTTTGCGTATTAAGCGATTAATATGTAATAAGCATATTACAATCCCAATAATAGAGTTACCTGACCAATAACAAAGGGATGAAATGATCACGGAAGCCCAAAATAGCAACACCTTTTGTCCAATAAGCGCAATCGCGGGCTCGTCACGCAGCATCTTTTGACACGTGATACATCCATTGCATATGTTCAAGCCGTGATGTGTGTAAATTCGTTTTGGGGCATTTAAAAATGTTTAGGCTGGTTTAATTTGTTGAAATAACTAAACAATTAAACATACCACAGCATATCGTAAAAGGGGGGTTTAATATACAGAGTGTCAAAAAGTTAATCCAAGTTAAATGGTAATTGCTCTTCAAAATTGCTGCTTATCCACACAATTTGCCTCTAGTTAAAAATTTGTAAAAAAAAAGTGTTTAGCAATAATCCTAAAAAATGCTAGGTCTAGCATTATCTTGTGCAGTAGTGCTTGACGGAAATGAATGGCAATACATCATTTGCATCACTGGGACTTCTATATGAAACGTCTACCTTATGGGTCTCCAGATGGACCAAACAGATACATGTCTACAAAACTGGGGGCGTTTCCGTAAGGTGAACCCGATTCTTCTGACACACTTGTGAATTGGAAAACTAAGGGTAAACCGTTATTCCGTTAAGATTCCGAATTCATAAGAGTGACAGAAAGATTGCGTCGGATTGCGTCACCGTACGGAAATACCCCTTTCAGCAGTGCCTCTTCTAAGCACAGTTTGTCTAACTATAAAAAGCAAAACGTTTTGAAACTTGTGGAACTCTTGCCAACAGAAATGAGAATTTGAGCGGACTTCCCATAACTGGCAGGTCGCCTGCGAATATTGCAGCTGCTCATGAGAAGCTTCGTTGAAATCCGAGAGCGAGTAGTTGACGCAATAGTATACCCAATATCTCCAGACCTTCATTCTCTCGCATTATGAAGAAAAACATCAATTGCTATGGCGTACCGACCGGGGGCAGTCCCGGGGGCAGTTGCTCTCCCTTGCTCGAAATATCGGGTCGCAGTTACTCCTCCTAGCTCAAAATATCGATTTTTGAGGGAATCCGACTAACTTTGGTCTAAATTTGGGTCAATTTGGGAAGCAGAGGATAACCTTTGCCAGACATCTGATTCTTCTGTTTCAACTTCGCAGTAATGTGACCTCTCGTGCTGTATTGGATGTTTGGATTTCCTTTTGGGTGCATTTTTCCTCCTCAAGGGGTTGACTCGTCCAATTCTGCATTAAAGTCGCGAAAAGCTTCAAGAATATAAAATGGAGGAACTAAATGGTTACGACTAATTGATTGTTTTATTAACATTCAAGCTTGGACAAAGGTCTATTCAAAAATACAGATACAAATACAGGTTTTAGACAGGATTATAAGACATTATCAAAACGTAGCTTGAAAACGTTGTACTTAAGACTGTGCTCACATGTGGCCAAGCTGGATGGGCCTTTTAGACAGTATAAAAGGTGATTCTTGTGTAGTTGAGAAGGGACATTGTGACAGTTAGGACCTTAGACTTTGGGGAGGTCAATAAAGTGAACTTATTTGCAGGGGCCCTGGGGTATTTAAACAGGGGCCCTAGGTAGGTGACAAAAGTTTACTAAGACTACAGGTCACGTCTGATAAGGTTCCGTACGGAACCTAACAAGCCCCTGTCACGAATCGCGAAAGCCGAGAAACCGCGAAATTCTAGTTCGAATTTTGTCAATCCGTGGACAAGACTGCCAGATAATAATGAGCAGGACTGGGGAAGTCATGTCAAGTAGATAAAGAAAATGTAGTGAGGTAAAAAGTGTTGAATAATAAGATGAAGAGAATACTTCCGAGTCTCATTAATTGCATGTGCAATTGCAATCTGCAGGATTTCGTAGAGATGGTTTGTAATCTTGAAAAAAAAAGCTATCGATCAAAGATGGCATGCAGGATGACTGAGCATAACCAGTTAAACAGATCTTGCCAACATTACCAGTACACATGATAAAAAACATTTTGTGACCAGATTTCTGGAACTGAGAAATTGACTCCTTTGTGAAGGATAAGCCATTCCAGATGACAAGGGTACAATTGATCCTCTTTAAAGACCCAGCTGTCTGCACTGTGTTCTCAGTACATTATTTAAAAGAGCTGTTAAGGTAGAAGGGGAGGGATTAGACCCCTCAAAATTATTTTTTTTTTCAAAATTGTTTTTTTTTCATTATTCAACAGAGCACATTTTTCTCTTTAAAATACTTTTTATCCATTCAAATTGGATATTCGGTTCGATAGTTATCGCCAATTCTAGTTCACGTTTGATGTAATTGCTTGCCTCAAAACAATAGAAAACAAATGAAATGTAGTGTCGCAAAATTTCTTTTGTTTCTTATTGTTTTTCACCAAGCTATTTTTAACAATTTCACTTTTAACATTTCGAAACTTTTCGTAAAATGAATACAGTTTAAGTCTGCAAGTAGTATCAACATTTTCTAAAATTCATGTACTTTCTAAATCTGTTTTCAAAATTGGTTTTAAACCTAGAATAATTTGCATAATATGCAAATTAAGTGTTTCTAGATTTAAAAGCATTTTTCTTGTATTACATTTTTTCATTAGTTTGCGATCTTTAAAAAAATGTGCAGGCAAATCTACACCCCCTATAGAGCTGAAACTTTGCACAAATAAGCTTTATACCAAGAGCTATCCATTGGTCTACTTTGAATACACTAGAGTCAGTACTTTTTTATCCATGGCCAGGTTCCCAAAAATTCAGGTGGCACATATTACTTTTTACATACTACACCCCCTCTATAGCTGAGATGGTTTTCAAAGTAACCAATGCATAGATCTTTTCAAAAGCTTTCATTTTTCACCTCAACCAACTTTCTATCATGTTCTATTGCATAGCTACTTTTTTTTTAATTTGTGATTTGCTCTAATTAAATATGCAAATTAGGTAAACTAATATGCATGAAATTTGAAATTGTTATTTTTCAGTACTTTGTGATACACCCATTACTTACCCAAAGACACAAGTTTCTATCATGTTAATCTAAAAAAATGTCAATCCCCCTTCTACCTGAAGTCAGTTGTTGAATCCATTAGAAGCAAATTGGAGCACCATAACAAACCTGTGTAGGCACAGGTGGGAAAATGTTCAACTCAAACCTTGCTCCTGGGGGAACAACAAACTTTGTGCAACCATGGTGACAAATTGACATCACAAGTTTAAGATTTGCACACCACTAAATAAATAGCCTTTTGTTTATGTACAAAATGACCATCATTAAACCGTCATTTTTTCACTATCGTAGTGACTCAGTTATTTAAAATTCCAGGGTTTTACCTTGAAACTCTACACCTCTGCATCCCTTCCAGCCATTAAAATCTATGGTCCGTATGCACAACAGAGTTAGACCAGGTCTAACTTTAGACCTAGTCAAGTTTAATTTTGTCCCACCAGAAAAGACATTTATTTTCCTTTACACTTACAAGAGGTATTTTTGTAGTTATTTTGAAATTTGCATTTAAATTTTTCAAATTTGCTGGTTACTTAACAAAGAAATGTGTGAATAACTATCAATTTGAGGCAAAACTAATGTTGACTTAAACCAGGTCTAACTTTTAACCTGGTCTAACTTTTTGTGCATATAGACCTATAGGTTGACCAAGCACCTGGAGCATGAAGACTACGATAGGTTTGAAGCCCCCTCTCAAACTGTGCCAAGCTAGTCAAAAATTCCTGTGGGAGTGGGCTCAAATTTAGTGCTGCGATTACTCATAAGAGGAGTCACTCACTTTTCCATCTTGGTATCTTGGTTGCACCTTTAAATGATTCCTAACAAAACATTTGGCACAAAATGTTCCAAGTCTTTTTTTTACAAATTCACTTTTTTTTCCAACACACTTCAGTCTGAAAATACCAGATCTTTTACTGGCAGACTCGAGTGTAGCATCAACAAATTCAAACTTCCTCCAAGGACTTCCACTAGGGAGCAGAACTATCAACTCTATTTCCCCGGTCCATTTAAGGAGTAGGTAAGCATATTTTCTTCTCCATGTTGGTCATGGAAACTTGTTATTATATTTACTTGTAGAATGCCTTGGTAGTATGAATTTATTATCAGGTTCAGCATCGCTATGATACAAGGTATTACCATTCATTCAGCCCCTGTGCCTGGTTCAGCCTTTAGCTTCATCCAACTTGGAGCTTCACACATGGTAATTCTCAGAATAACTTCACCATGTATTTAATATTATTACACCTCATGAATATTCATGAACAAAGCCATGCTATTTCATTGGCTGATTCCGATTACGCATGCTATTTCCCTAGGGGAATAGATCAGTGGCGGATTTCAAAGTCAGCAGTGTCAGCAGCTGCTGACAAGGCCCTCCCCCTAAAATATTGCTCTCAGGGCCCCCCCTCGGACACACCTTAGTCGCACTAAAGTGCGATATTGCGTTACTTCTTGACACTAAAGGGGGCAACACCTTAAGCTGCTGACAGGGCCCTTTTCCTTAAATCCGCCCCTGAAATAGATTGGACTATTTCCCTACAACCTCGTCCCCAGAGTCACAGTGAAGTGTAATAAACAAATACTACATGGCTTATATCGGGAAATAGGGCACACTATTTTCCCTTGGTACTGGCTACGGGCCTGTCACTTTTCACCCTTCGGGTTCAGGGTGATAGACCCGTAGCCAGTACCTCGGGAAAATAGTGTGCCCTATTTCCCTCTAACCATGTAGTATTTGTATACTACCACCACAGTAGAGTGCACATTCCATAAGAAATGTCTTTTTCAATTGAAATATGTTATGCACACCAACACTAAGGACAGAAAGTGGATACAGTAGACAACATCCAAGTACAAATGCTATTTTGTGACAATTTTGGTTAATTTATTTCATGATTTTACAATTCATCCAAATGTATTTTTGGCCATTTATCAAGGTTTTCTTGATTCTGTATTCCCACATTCTTGACCTTATTATGCACTGGCATTGACAGAAATTGTGAGACAACCAACGTCTATTTCCTAAAAAAAATATGCACTTGTTTTTCTCATAACTAAATGGTTAGAAAATAGTTGTTCAAGAATTTCCCAATCATTTTCAAATCAATAACCAACAGCCAGCCAGCCAATTGGAAGCAAAAGCCATATCACTATTTTAGTGAACAAGTACTTTTGTCTTTTCAGAGTCATAACTGTATGAACGCTGGATGTATGATTTTAGGATAATTAGATTTACTACAACTCTAGCACTAGGGTTAGCATTCAGGGACTTTGAGCTTGGGTTTTTGGTTATAGTTTTTATGGTTAAGTTTAACGTTAGTGTACCGTAACCAAAAGCTTGTTTAAAAAAAAAAAAAAGCGATGCTATTGAAATGCCACCTTGGAAATGTTCTAATTCATGTTTACACATAGAACATTAATAATAATTTGGTACATTCTCCATTAAAGGTGCAACAAGAGATTCCACAATCCAAATTACTGATTTTTGCCCTGATGTAAGGTTTCCATAAAAAAATATCACCATCTGAAAGGATTAAGCTGAGAAATGTTTCTTTGGTACAAAAATTGTGAAATTTCTTATTTCGTATAGGAGCAAATACAAAATTTAGCTAGATGTTTTACATTACAATATAAGCAAATCAAAATCACCTTTTTTCTCTCTTTTAAGGCATTTCTGTAGTCAAATACAAGGTAAGAAATCTATTGAGTGTCTAATCTATTATGAAATTACTATTATGACACAAAATTTGGGTGCCTCCAGAGGGGGGGGCACTTATATTCAAAGGTGGATATGATGCGTGAACATGGACTTTAAAAATGCACCCTAAACACATTTTCACCGACTAAAAAACAAGCTAATACATACCCTAAACAAGTATTTTATCTGTTTATGATACACTAAACAATAGCGGGCATTCGGGTACCCGCCCGACCTTGAATTACCCGGTCTGAATTCCAGTCATGGGTTACCCGAATGTCAAGTTCCAAAAGTTCAAATCATTTTTACACTGCCTATAAATACAATCTGCTACTATAGCCACATGGCTCAGAGGATGTATTGAGTCCATCTCACAATGCACCAGTTGTGGGAAATTCCACCTCAATAAGGTATGTGAACACACAAAAATCCTATTCTTAACACATAAAAAAACACTGATTTTTAAACATTTTGGCCCACAAAGCATTTAAGTACTTTGATAATTTTTAGCATGCTTGTGGTTCCTAAAGTAAACATTTCTTATCCTGAAGTAATTACATGTTTTGTACTGTACAATATAAGCATGTTGCAATGCATTATGGGGTGGCTTAAGATCAGCCTACACAGCCCAGAATGGACATATTGAGAACTAATTACCCCATGACCCTTCAAAGTTCAGAGCCCTCTGACTCCACTCCTTACATTTCCCTTTGGGAGTGCATGTGAAGGGCCATTGCACTAAAAAAAGACACAATTAGGTCAGTTATAAATATATATTTCAAGGGTTACTATTTTTCATGGGCTAGTGTAAGGGTTTTTGATGCAATAAATAATAACAAAAATTGGTTGATAAAACTTTGGTGAAAATAATGTGAAAGCTGTTTGAAAGTTAAAGAGATTTTGTGCAGTCAATTGGTAATTGCAGTCATTTTGGGTACCCGAGACCCGCCCGAAAATTTACATCGAGCACCCGGGTACACAAATACCTGAAAATCCCAGCCCTACTAAACAAGTACGCAAAGCACTGTATTATTAATAAGTTCCGATTACAATATTTAGGATGATTTTGATCCCTGCTTAATGAGATATAACATAATTTCAGGGTTAAGAAAAAACATTACCTTTTTCCATATTTTGCTGTTTTTGACACCCTTAACGATGTACGCGCGTACATCGCCTGTTGGAAAAAAGACGCCCTTTTAACGGGTTTTCTTGTTCACGCATCATATCCACCTTTGAATACAAGTGGCTCCCCGGGGTGCCTCAAAATCTCCTGTTGCACCTTTAAGAGAAAAACATACCCAAGTCCTGCACTGTAGGCCCATATGGCCTTTTATAAGAGTGTACGTAAAATATTTTGACCTGCTTTTCCAAATCTTGATGATGCAATTTGTCATCCTTGAGCATTTTGAAATAGGCAAAGGGGTAAAACAGAGTGTTTTGAGTCATTCCCATAATGCACCAGTTTTGGGAAATTTCACCTCAATAGGGTCATGTGATCACATAAAAATCCTATTCTTAACACATAAAAACCCTGACTTTAATGTTCATTTTAGCCCACAAATCGTTAGTACTTAGGGAATATTTAGCATGATTATGAAATGTCTTGTGGTTCTTAAACTTTTGGAACACTTTTTATCCAAAGTACTGACATGTATTTAGTACAGTATAGGCACATTACTATGCATCATGGGATTGATTCAAAACACCTCTGGGGGTAAAATAACAGAGGTAAAATTTGTAAAATGTTTCATACAGGGTTAAAAGGTGTATAAACATGTTCATTATGGTCCTATGATTTGTTTCAAAATGGTTTCACTTTTTTGTATTGGCATGTTATAACAGGAAATATACATAGATGTTTATTAGCTCAAAGGTACTAACAGAGGCAAGAGTGCTCATTCCCATAGACCCTATAGGCCCTATCAATATTAACCCCATAATTACACTCCAAATGTCAAAAATATGTAACATTTTACACTACTGGCAAACCGCATGAAGAATTTGAGCCCATTTGGAGGAGAATCTGCACATTCTAAATTTTTTACCCCAGAATGACCTTGAACCATTTTAAGCCTACTGTGTTAAAATTGTGCTAGATATAGCAAACTATACCTTTTTGTAATCCCTAAGACCAGATGAACATGTCTAGTTACCTTTTAACCCCAAAACATTGTTAATTACCCCTTCCCTATTTTATAATACTCAAGGATGACAAGGTTGCAATGATAGACCTTTAATTGACTGGTAATTAACCCAAACTCCCTACCTACTACTCGGGACATTAATGCCCATGAATAGCCGGCCGGCACTAATCGGCACTTGTGCCTGATATTGCAAGCTGGACATTTACCCCTCTATTACTGATTTTTGGAAAAGACTGTCCGACTACTGAGCAGCATGTATCGGCAATGGTCTCTCAAGGGGTAAATGGCAAGTCCGTAGTTATTGGCAATCCAATTTCGGCAAACTTGTGAGGGGTAAATGCCCAGCCAGCACTTATCGTCAATCTGAATTTTACAATCTCTTGAGGGGTAAATGCCCAGTCAGCAATTATCCATAGTAGGTGTCCTAAGGGGTAAATGCCCAGCTGGCAATAATCAGCAGCGACTTTTTATTCCACTAAATGCACAGCTGGCAATAATCAGCACTAAAAAAATGTGATTGGCGATAAGTGCCGATCGGATGGAATAGGGTTACCTACAAGTTTGGGGAATTGAGCCATTACTGGTTCTTAAGAATGCATTTTATGTGACCTGATGACATTGCATCATTGCAAGTACACTGCCCAAGTAAATGCCCATATGCATCTCAAATTCAAGATGTGATCAACCACCAGGTAGGCAGTAATGTTATCATGAAAAAATTCCACCTTTTGCTCTCAATTTTGAAATGGGACCTTGCTTGGTTTTTGGTCCCATTGATATTCCTGTAAATTTCTTGGACATTAATGGGAAACCATTGCACTGCATAGTTTCAACCATTTGTTCACCTTTGGGACATGGCATACTTGCATTGGGGTTAGGTATCAAGTTACATACACAAGGCAATGTGGAGGACGGAATCGGTTTTTAATTTTCTTGAGCTCCTACAGCAACACACTTTCATGAATGTTCAGACATGGGTTCCCCACGTCTGATGAGCTTTGAGGCTAATTAATAATATGCAATCTTATACTAAAATGTTCAAAAGGAGGGTTGCAAATCACTCATTTAAAAAAGTATAAGTGCTGTGTCCAAATAAAAATCAATCTCAATCTTGATTTCATAATATGGTTGTTTAATAATATTATTAAGACGTTAGTCTTAGATTGGAATTGGGTCTACTTTTGAAAATCCAAAAATTTGCTGATAGAAGACAGTAAGTCTGCACGTATGGGGGTAGGTACTGCCTTGTTGCATTGTGAGAAAAAATGAACTTCTGTTCTGTCAACCGTTTTGGATAGCGGGAGCGGTGTTTAGAGCTCTCATTTCGGATATGTGGTTCCTTGTTTGAGTCTCTCCAGGGCCGCAGAGGCTTGTTTGTTTTTACTTGTGAGGAAAATGGTTGATTTTGGATGAATTCTGATGCAAAGTATTCAAGAATGAAGTTACAAATTCTACCAGAGTTGCCAAGTGAATATTCATTGTTCCTAAATGGGGGTATCAAATTGAGGAAATGTATAATGAGTATGCTCGTAGAGAGGTGGTTGAATAAAATGAAAAAAAAACATTATTGGAAATCTGAGGCATATGAGCATGATTTCTAACAGAGAACATTTTCGATGTGTACTAAAGAAGCTATAAATTGTTTTTTGTTGTATCGGAACCCCACATGTTACTTTTTTTGCGAGATGGGTCCCTTGACTGGCATTGTGGACTGAAGAATGTACATCAGAATAGGTATCAATCCAATATTCCACAATGGCATTTTGTCAAATTACTCTTAATAATGCTGGTGAATACGTAATATAGACCTCTGCGATCTATATATGCATTCTAATACCGCTCATCTATGTATTCTGGGATATGGTGACATTGATTAAATGATCTAATCTCATAGTGTGGCCTCTTTAATCACTACCTTTTAGCTGATGTGTAAATGCTAAGAAATGGTCAGAGCAATTAATTGTATGTGTACTCAAATCCAATATCCCCTAATACATTGTGACAAATTAATCCTGAATAACGTGGATAAGTAGCATAATCGTTACAGATGTGATGTAAAAACCTCATCTAAGTCCTATTGTTGTTATGGATATGTGTATTGGTGTTTGAAGGATTGCCTGAAATACAGGCCTCATAAATCCTTTAATGGCCTTGTGGCACTTAAAAAAGCGCTCCAGGGGCTTCTCTGCTATAGGCCTACTGTTTATTGTCCTATGACAATGTTTCCTTTTTTGGCTAACTAATAGATAAAAATAATTAATTTTTGCTTTTGTTGTGGACAGATTTAGTTATAAAATCCAAAAACTTGTTGTAGACACTTAAAAATCAGCCCAATTGATATCTAAACAGTGACATGATGCTGTCAATATAATAGTTATTGTTTTAGTATTTTGGAGACCACATGTTCATGCAGATTAAAATTAAGGCCCGGCTGTAAGGAATTATAAAATAGAATAGACGAGAAAGATTTTGTGGGGTGTGAGGGTGGGGCACTCACTTTATTAGGGTACTGAATATTTGTGGCCCGACTTTTGTTAACAGACGTTAGTCTGTCCATTAATTTGAGGGTCCAAAAATGTGTCGGCAGAAGACAGTAATTGTGTACGTATTGGGGGAAGGTACTGCCTTTCTTTCGATTGTGAGTGGAAATTGAACTTCTGTTCAGGGGGGTAGACATGCCATCCTAACAGCAACAACAGATAATTCAAATCGGCATCAACATCCCGCGCGACTCGAGCTAGTCATCCTTTCAAAGACTTAACGGGAGGTCAGTGCGTATTTATACGCGTATCGTCGGTTGACCACTCATACCTTGCATAAAGTCTAGGCCGTGGTCACGAATATTTAAATCTATGACCGTGATTGGAAATTCCACTATTTTAACAAGCGGGGGTTATCCACTAACGAACCCCGACGGATTTTTTGAAGTCAATAATTTATCCCTTATTTATCATGATATTACTAAGATGTATTGAACTAGGGTTTAAGAGGAGAATTTTTGAATGAAACCGAGAACAGGCTCCAATAGTAAATGGCACGTAGCTAGTTCCCCAAATTCGTTTGGAAATCCCCCAAAGCCCAAATCGAGCGGGTCGTGTCATCCCCCCCCCCCCCCTGCTTCTGGTTATGGTTTTTGATAGAGGGACGTTGTTTGGAGCGATAAATTGGATATGTTAATGGTGTTGAAGTCTTCTCAGGGCCGAAAGGCTGTTTTATTTGTTTTTTGTGAAGAAAAAGGAACTTTGGACAATTGTGAGGCAAGTTGTTTCAAGTAATTGAGCGTTTTTGTTTTCGTTTTCCGAACTCGCATGTGATTGAGTAATCACAAATGTTTTATGTAATGTTTTATTCTTTATAGGCTATAGGAAAACAGTTCATGATGTATGTTGAGTAATTTGGCTTGCGTTTATTCTCGGTAAATATTACCTTTTCTGGCTATTTAGAAGTCGTGTCAATTGTGACCTCGACTTCTTCCATCCGCCTGTGACCAGTGGCGCAGCGGTCCAAGGTATCTTCTGCGCCCATGTTATGTTATTTAGTTTTGTTCTGGTTTTGGAAGCTGTTTGTTATAGGAAGGTGTGCCGTATTTTGCTTTTTTCCCTACCTTTTTTCCATTTTTCCCCTTTTTTCTGTTTTTTGCTTAATATTATTGTATTGTTTTCATTTTAATTAATCTGTTTTTTCCTTTGGATTCTTATTTTTGTATTTGTCTTTTTCTATTTGTTTGTCTTTTAAATAGCATTTTCTTTTTTTCAACTCATTGTTCAATGGTTAATTTTCTTTGATTTTTTTATTTATATTTAAATTGAGTTTCTTTTGTTTCCATTGCCATTTTTTGTTTTATTATTTTTTTTTATTTTGGCCTACGTGTTCCCCCCAATTAAGTAACAAAATAATAACAAAATAATGTTATCACATCCTAAAAATGGCACTAAACGAAAATACATCAATAAACAAAAGAAGTGGAAGTGTCCTATTAAATACAATAAAATCTATGAAAAAGTAAAATAATGGGATAAACTTAGCTTCTACTGTCTTTTATCTTTTCCATACATTGACAGTTATAATGAGTACAATACAAGGAAGTGAGAAAAAATCATACAATTATATAGCGAGGTGACCAAAAGGCCAAAGTTGGCCAGACGAGGGAACCCTCGTTCATAACAGTTAATATAAATAAAATTTTTACAAAAATAAAAACTAACAAATTGCAAACTAAATATTTAGGTAGCTTATTGTGACCCAGTTATGATTCAAAGCAATAACAATGCTACAAAATTAAAGTTAGATCTAGGTATCTCATCAGCCAATAATGATGCTTAAGCGGCACTGGCACATGTTTATACAAAATATACAATTTCTGCAATTTTGCTCTCCAAATGATGAGTCGTATAGGCCATTTAAGAACAGAGATATCATTTTACAACATCAAAATAACATACCCAAACAGATAAGGTGGGGGGACAGTGATATGAGGATAAAGACAAATCCAGGTAATTTGTAGGCCAACTTTTAAGTTTTCCATAACTTAATCAACAAATGTTGTATATGTACTGAATATTTTTGACATCTACTCACTGCTATTAAAACACAAAGTTATAGACCGATCAAACAGTTAGTCTGCATAGCGTGGGAAACCTGTATACGCTGCTTGTTTCGGGTGTTAATAACGCCATTTTCGTCGTCTGCGACGTGAAATGATAAAATCGATTGTTACCCCACTACAAACTGATTTGGGGGTCTTAATCATTTCCGGTGAGGAGGGTGTTTGTATATAAAAGCCTTACAACCATGGCAAAAATATCCGATTTTGAAAAATAATCTTTGAGGGCGGCAGACATATTTTTTTCAAATGTGCCATTGTCTCTTTAAGTTAAGGCAAAGCTGATTTTTTAAACGCACACGTTTTTCCATTAGAATGTTCACTTAATATTCGGCGACAATTCATTCCAGTATTTGTGAGCCCATTGTTCTTATCCCTCTTGATGCAAAACGTGTTTTAAACAAATGGCTAACGTAAAACTCACCTGGTGCTTCTCGTGTTAAGACTGTTTTTATAATTAAAGTAATTAAAAAAAAGACATTTGGAAGTTGGCATGAAACAAAATTGTACATAACACCACCAAGATCGGTTGTATAACAGAATACCTAAGCAAACAAAATAAATAAAAAACAGAATTATACAAATTTAGTTGCAGCAAATTAGGAAAAATAACCCAAAATCACTTTGATAAATATGAAAAGTAAGTTTGTCCAGGAAAAAGGTCGCATGGATTAAAAATACTACTTAAAATAAAAACAGTAAAGTAATGAGGAACAATGACAACTTGAGCATAAATACTAACACTTTAAAGTAAACTAAAAGTTTTAAAAAGAAATTAAGAAATAAGTGAAAATATCGAATACGAACGACAAAATAATTAAAAATTAATGTTTTTTTTTTAAATGTTTTTAAATTTGGTGAAATGAGAACCTGAATTTGGTGGGGAAGGGGTGGTTTTTGTGGAAAGGGGGTGATTGGCAAACACGCTTGTATAATGTGGAACCGTGCCCTGGTGTTGTTGGAAAGAGAACCCCGGGGGTAGTTTGGAAGGAACTCTGGGTAATTGAGAAGGAAATCTGGTAGAGGGGTCAATGGTATGCACATGAGTATTGCATTTTATATGCCGTCAAGCGCGTCTTGCCCAACTCATATAGCGCATGACTTCATCAATTGTAATAACCAAAAAGGACCAAGGGTAGGTGGGATGGTAGTGGGGGAATTGCCATATAACAATTAAAGGGATAGTGTTTGGATGTAATGTAGAAATGTGCCATGATGTTATGAATGAGGAACCTAAGTTAGTTGGTAAAGGGCCACCTTGGTAGATTAGAAGGGGGAGGGATCTGGGTTAGTTTTGGGAATGACGCTCTGTGGCAGGCTGGAGGGCTCCAACGGTTTGGAAGGGGTCTTGGTAGTTCGAAATGAGAAAAGACATTGGGGACTTTGGAGGCATATTAAAGGGGGCCCTGGTATATTTGCAAAGGTCGGCCTGTGGTCGGTAGTCAGACAAGGACCCTAAGGTGGTGACAAAAGTTTACTATGCTACAGGTCACGTCTGATACGGTTCCGCACGGAACCTAACACCCAACCCGCCCGCAACCGGAAAGCCGAAACCGCGAAATATTTCTCGTTTAAATTTTTATGAATCGCAGACAAATCCCACCAGTGGCTCAGGGCGACCGCTGGGGACTCACCTTGCTGCTACAACCAACAGTAAATCCAGAATGACAAGGGTTTATGGTTAAAGAAGTCCGATTTTAGAAGCAGGAGGAAACCAAGTTATCAGAGAAAACCTGCGAGGACGAGTATGAATCGGTAACCAAATTCACCTAACAACCCTGGCTTCGCAGTGATCACCCAGGCCGCATTGTGAAAGCAAGTTGATGGGCCACTATACCAGCCCGCCCTACTGAACTTTCAAACCATGGCTGCATGAATTTCAAAAATTTCTAATTTCTTCTTCATGCAATTTTTGAAATACTAATCTGGTTTTGCGCTTGTGCAGCATGCAAACATTGCAAGTTGGTCCCAAACAACACTCAGAATACATCGTTCAACTCAGCCCAACTGTTATGCTGAAAATGGTGTGTATATTGCAGAGCAGAGAATCTCTTGGAAACAGAGTGCATGTGAGCCACTGGTGCTTTCCTTTGTTAATTTTTTTGGGAAGGATATTTCACATCATGTGAAGGACCAACAAGTTGTATCTGCATTTTTGTCATTTTGCACGAAAAAGCGGTTGGTGTTCAAATTCTTTTTTGTGTTGTTTTTTAAAGACACTCATCAGTGATCTACCCGTCAAGGGTCAATAATATTTGAATTAGCAATAATAATAATAATAATGCCATAGATGTATACTAGCAACCTATGCATTGTGGCCTCTAAGACGCTTCCAAATGTTCGCTGATCACTGTGGCCAACCATACCATACCTTTAGCCCTCATTTCAGGGGTCAGCAGATCTGGATCAAGCGCTTTCCCTTAATCAGCAAACATACACGAGATAACCATCGCAGCCGGGATCAGCTCCCAAATAATCGCTGGGTAAATCGCGACACCCAAGCGGTTAATTTCATGTCCGGGGAAATTACAAGCTAGCTGAATCTCTCACAGGGCTCGAACGCGCACCTATACGCATGGATTAGCATACACTGGAGTCGAGCGCTTTCCTGATTGAGCTATCTGTCCGCCAATACTTTAGAGTAAGGTCTTTAGAATCTCATAAGTTTTTTTTCCAACTGAATATTGCCAGAAAAAAGAAGACGGCTAGATATGAATCCCTCATTCGAATTATTGTTTGTAGTAAGTGTCCTACCGACAGTAATGTCTAAATGTCAGATTTTTGTGTTTATTTATGATGCTTTTGGTCTTATCACTTTCAGGGTATGTTAGGTGTTCCTCTATTTTGTTACAACAGCCAAAATCCTGATTTTTTTATGATTTTTTTTATGTGATCGAGTTCTCTTTACACTCACTGATAGTGCGTTTTTGTCTTATTCTTTCATGAAAAGGTTTTTACTCTGAGATGGGACTGCCATATAGCTTGAAATCGTTGGTTTTCTGTATTTACAAAATCAAAACATAATTTTGCCAAATGTCAGTTACGACTTTGTTTCACTCACACAATGATTTGAGTTGGTAATAAAGTCCCGACTGAAAGTAATCACTACTATTATCAATCCTGTAATAGAAGTTTCCCTTTCTTTTGTAACCTTTTCACCTTCTTTGCTTTCTTGGAATCTTTCCTAGCCTGAATGTTCTTGTTCCTCTTATCCTGTTTCTCCTTAATCAACTTCTGTGTCTGTTTCTCCCTGGATTTCCATGCTTTAGCACTGCGTTTCTTTTTATGCTTCTCTCTCCTCATAGATTTCTTCAACAGTTCAGGATCGTCTTTTACTTTGACACCCTGAGCTTTATTAAATGCCTTCTGCCACTTTTCTTTTGTTATCACTTGCTCTGCTTTCTCGGGATCTTTTTCTTTCAGATCTGTTAGTTCTTGGTTGTGTTTCTCTACTTTCTTTAGTAAGCGTACATAGTCCTTACCGCTTCGTGGGTCATTGCGTTTCTTCTTTTTCCGCTTCATCTTCTTTTCTTTGCTGCATCAAACTCCTCAAAAGCAAATTTACTAAAGGACACTTCTTCCTTTTGTGGTTTATCTGCATCCTCCTCTGGTAGTCCTTCCTCGCCTGCTTCTCTCTGTTTTGCTTTGTTATTCACAGCCTCTTGGAGTTTTTTCTTGCTTGCTTGAATTGCTTCCATTTTTCTTGCTTTTTTCTCTCTGCTGCTCTCATCTTTTTGCTCATCTTCTTTGGAACACCTGCGCCACCTTCATCTGTAGTGGCTTTGCGCTTGAGCCGCAGCTCAGCAATCCTTTTTTGAAGTTTCTCCCGTAACTCATCTACGGAGGTTAAAGTTCTTACTTTCTCTACACTGACTGGCTTTGGCTGTGGTCCTTTGGCCTTCTTCCTTTTTGGTCCTTCATCATCTACAACAGAACAAAATGATTATTCTGAGTAAGTTGCAGCTCAACAAAAGACACTAGATCAAATTATTTCAGAACTGGGTATCAAAGGTTTGAATTATTTTTTTTATTTTGACAGATTAATACTATGGTGGGACAGATATTAAATTACAAATATTCTTTGGAATCAATGCTTTGTTTACTGTTACAAGATAGCCTATGAGAATAACTTGCATAATTATCTCTTAAAGAACAGAGCAGTACATAGCACCATGTAGCGCCAATTTTTGTGCCATTATGCGTTAAAGGTGCTCCACCCGAACATATATATTTTTTTGTTTCGAAGGAAGGGTTATCATCAACATACTTTAAATTCCAAAATTTCATTTGAATCTGATATACCAATTTAATATGAGCGGCAGTTGTGCATTTTACAATAGCCCACAGAGTACTGTACAAACTATTTTCAGGTTGCCGTAAAAAACATTTTAGCCTGTAGCATCATAATGGGAAAGAAGTCGGTCAAACTATTTTGTAGATGAGATGAGAAAAATACAAGGTATCCAATGGTACCAAGATGGTGTGAAAGGTGGAATCGAGGCCGAGGATCGAATGGTGTCCCTTTAAACCTGCATCACTGTGTGCTGCTCGTTATATTACCCTCAGTCAAAAGGAGGCAGTACCACTTTTTGCTGGTTGGTAAGTTTCCTCACACAAGTTGGCCTAGAGTAACAAGGGTAAAATACTGAGATGCACACAACATCATGTGTATAGGGTCACTCAGGTCATTGCCAGCATGTACCATTCTGTAAATTACTTCTCCATAGGCCTAATTTTTCAAGTACTACATAACAGCACTGTACTGCTGCTTGGTAAATTAGTGAAATTAACTTTGTGCCAATGTGAACGCACTTGTCAAGGGGTTCTGTCCCTGAGTATACAACATATAATTGGTATTTACATGGAGGAAAGCTTAAACAGCAAAATGTGTCTCACCACTGGAATCATTGCCACTATGCACACCTTCATCTTCACTCTCATCCGATGAGTCATCTGCATCTTCCACTCCAGCAGCCATCTCATTCTGTATATCCGTCACAGTCTTGTGCTGACTTGGATCCAGACGTTTCAGCTTGTTGGCACCCTTCTTGGATTTCTCCTTTCGTGTTTGATTTGGTGCCTTTCCTGCATGAATGAAGCCCATGTGTAAAATAGTGTCATTTCGTTAGATTATCTGCGAGTATCTGCCCAACAAGATGCCTTTTTAACTTCCATGTTTTTCCAACAAGATTAACTATTAAAATCCCCATCATAGTTTGTGAATGATAAGCCTCATATGACCTTTGACCTTGATATGTGACCTTTGACCTTGATATGTGACCTTTGACCTTGATATGTGACCTTTGACCTTGATATGTGACCTTTGACCTTGATATGTGACCTTTGACCTCATAAACAAATGAGGGTTTACATGTAATATCTACAAACCAAGTTTGGTTCCAATTGAACTTCAACTTTTCAATTGAGGTCAATTTTACATTTTCAGCCATCTTACAACATGAACTTACATGACCTTGTCCTTGGTATATGAGCTTTAACCTCATCAACAAATGAGGGATCCAATATTGCACCTATGACTCAAGATTGGTTCCAATTGAACTTCAACTTACAACTTGACCTGACATGATCTTTGACTTTGGTATGTGAACTTTGTGACCTCATCAACAAATGAGGGATCACATGTTGCACCTGTAACTCAAGTTTGGTTCCAATTGAACTTCAACTTTTCAATTGAGGTCAATTTTACATTTTCAGCCTATCCTACAACTTGAACTCATGTGACCTTGACCTTAGTATGTGACCTTTGACCTCATCAACAAATGAGGGATCCCATGTTGCACCTATGACTCAAATTACCTCTAAATCCATCAAAGTTTCACAAACTAAATCCTATGAAAAACTTCACAAGATTTGGTTTGTGGCATGCACCCTGCATTTACTAAGTCCATGAACAATCAGGACTATCATTAAATAAGGTGATGAGTGTCACATGACGCCTTTACTTAGTCCCCTTTTGCCAATGGCTGTATAAGGTTTCACATTCTTTCCATTTGTATGATCTTGTATAGTCAGCTACTTATCACACGATGACACAAATACACCATGATAACATTGTTCAAAAGTGAGCAGGCTGTAAATGTACATGGTGTACTTCACTGTCAAATTTTGTATCCAAGAGCATTACTCATTGATACTTCCAATTTATGGAATCTTGGTTTTAGGTTTATTTTTATTATTCACCTTATAGCTGCCATATGAAGATTGGGTTAGGGTTCCTAAACCCTAACCCAAATCTTCCTAAACCCTAACCCAAATCTTCATGTGTGAGGGCACATGTGGTCCAGTGGATAAAGCGCCCAACTCGCACGCCAAAGGTTGTGAGTTCGAGCCCCGCTGTGGCCAATGTGTTTTGCCCTTAAGTAAGGCGCTTTACCTCAATTACTCCTCTCTACCCAGGTGTATAAATGGGTACCGGTATTATTCATTATCATGCTTTGAGGTGTCCGATACGCGATAATATCGGATCCTACGCATGATAATGATAAAATTGGATGATTTGCGCCCAATATTTATTGGTCTCGCTATGAGTTTTAAAATATTGGGAAAAAAAAAAAAAAAAAAAAATCTTACAACATGAACTTACATGACCTTGTCCTTGGTATATGAGCTTTAACCTCATCAACAAATGAGGGATCCAATATTGCACCTATGACTCAAGATTGGTTCCAATTGAACTTCAACTTACAACTTGACCTGACATGATCTTTGACTTTGGTATGTGAACTTTGTGACCTCATCAACAAATGAGGGATCACATGTTGCACCTGTAACTCAAGTTTGGTTCCAATTGAACTTCAACTTTTCAATTGAGGTCAATTTTACATTTTCAGCCTATCCTACAACTTGAACTCATGTGACCTTGACCTTAGTATGTGACCTTTGACCTCATCAACAAATGAGGGATCCCATGTTGCACCTATGACTCAAATTACCTCTAAATCCATCAAAGTTTCACAAACTAAATCCTATGAAAAACTTCACAAGATTTGGTTTGTGGCATGCACCCTGCATTTACTAAGTCCATGAACAATCAGGACTATCATTAAATAAGGTGATGAGTGTCACATGACGCCTTCACTTAGTCCCCTTTTGCCAATGGCTGTATAAGGTTTCACATTCTTTCCATTTGTATGATCTTGTATAGTCAGCTACTTATCACACAATGACACAAATACACCATGATAACATTGTTCAAAAGTGAGCAGGCTGTAAATGTACATGGTGTACTTCACTGTCAAATTTTGCATCCAAGAGCATTACTCATTGATACTTCCAATTTATGGAAATCTTGGTTTTAGGTTTATTTTTATTACTTCACCTTATAGCTGCCATATGAAGATTGGGTTAGGGTTCCTAAACCCTAACCCAAATCTTCCTAAACCCTAACCCAAATCTTCATGTGTGAGGGCACATGTGGTCCAGTGGATAAAGCGCCCGACTCGCACGCCAAAGGTTGTGAGTTCGAGCCCCGCTGTGGCCAATGTGTTTTGCCCTTGAGTAAGGCGCTTTACCTCAATTACTCCTCTCTACCCAGGTGTATAAATGGGTACCGGTATTATTCAATGTCAGGAAGGTAACAGACTCGCTGTAGAGGAGGTGTAGCGAGCCCCCTTCAGCAACATTATATATATGGTGGAGTCTGGCCCAATCGCTTCGAAAGAGAGATGGGCACTCCGTTCCTGTGTATACAGGTCTGTCCCCTTTACCTTTACCCTTTAACCCAAATCTTCATAATGGCAGCTTTAAGGTGAAATAATAAAAACCCTAAAACCAAACATTGCCCAATTGGCTGATACAAGATTTCTTGATGTGTACGCAATTCCCAATGAGGCACCATGGTTAGCAGTACACCCAAAGGTTCCACATTTGGCAAAGTCCTGATTGTTAAAAAAGTACATGAGAAAATACTAGGTCCTAACACTAAGTATTATTTCGTTAAAGTTGCAACGAGAGATTTCAAGTCATCCATAAGCTTCCATATTTTCTGTGATATGTAGTGATTTCATATAGATTAGACATGCAATAGATTCCCTACCTTTTACTTGGCTACAAAAAAAAAAAAAAAAAAAAACCTCAATTACTCCTCTCTACCCAGGTGTATAAATGGGTACCGGTATTATTCATTATCATGCTTTGAGGTGTCCGATACGCGATAATATCGGATCCTACGCATGATAATGATAAAATTGGATGATTTGCGCCCAATATTTATTGGTCTCGCTATGAGTTTTAAAATATTGGGCTCGACTGCGTCTCGCCCAATAACTCATAGCTCGACCAATAAATTTGGGCTGAATCAATCCAATTTTATTACAATGTCAGGAAGGTAACAGACTCGCTGTAGAGGAGGTGTAGCGAGCCCCCTACAGCAACATTATATATGGTGGAGTCTGGCCCAATCGCTTCGAAAGAGAGATGGGCACTCCGTTCCTGTGTATACAGGTCCGTCCCCTTTACCTTTACCCTTTAACCCAAATCTTCATATGGCAGCTTTAAGGTGAAATAATAAAAACCCTAAAACCAAACATTGCCCAATTGGCTGATACAAGATTTCTTGATGTGTACGCAATTCCCAATGAGGCACCATGGTTAGCAGTACACCCAAAGATTCCACATTTGGCAAAGTCCTGATTGTTAAAAAAGTACATGAGAAAATACTAGGTCCTAACACTAAGTATTATTTTGTTAAAGTTGCAACGAGAGATTTCAAGTCATCCATAAGCTTCCATATTTTCTGTGATATGTAGTGATTTCATATAGATTAGACATGCAATAGATTCCCTACCTTTTACTTGGCTACAGAAATAACTTAAGGGCTATTTCACACTAAGCGTGCACTTTTGAGTCTCACAGATGGTCAAAATTCATCTCTGTCTGATTTACACAAAATCAGTGGATTTGAAAAATTCAGGATGTGTCCCAGTAAGTTCCAAAATATTAGAGCATGACATTTTCAGTAACATCACTAAAAATATCACTGAATTAGGGATGAAAAGCTGCTGTCTGGAGAGGACATTTTATTTAACAATCACCATACCATCTTCAAAATGGCAATTCTTAATTTGTTCTAGGGTTATACCAATTTATCATTTAGGTGTGCTGGTCACTGGACATTGCTGAACACTTTATGAGTCTTTAGTGTGTCATTTTACAATATTTAAAAATATGTTAGCTGTTTGAAATCCAAATAGTAATGCTGAACATTTGCAGGGGGAAATTCTGGTAATCTCACTGTTTATCACATTACATTTTTTAACTATGCAGTTATATAATGCATATATATGTGCAGTTATATCATTAACAACATTCCCAATTTTTAGTAAAAGTTTCACATCAAGATATCTTGTTGTTATACACAATCTGTGGAACTTAGCTGAGAAAGGACCATATATATTCAGGAGAGGACATTTTGTTTAACAATCATCATGCCATCTTTGGAATGGCCCTTTTTTACCTTAAATAGGTGAATATTTGTCTATTGTTTGACTGTGCTGGTCACTGGACATTACTGCACACTTTGTGTTTTGATGTGTCATTTCACATAATTTAAAAATATTATAGCTGTTACAAATCCAAATAATGCTAAACATTTGCAAGGGTAATTGTGGAAATCTCACTGTGTCATCACATTACATTCATGAACTATGCAGGTATATCATCAGCAACATCATTCCATTGTATAGTAAAAGTTTTACATCAATATATCCTGTTGTTATGAAAAATCCATGGAACTTAAGCCGAGAAATGACCATTTAATTTGTTCTGGAGAGGACATTTTGTTTAACAATCATCATACCATACTTAAAAAGACAATTTTTATGTTAACTAGGTTCATACTTGTCTGTTGTTTGGCTGTGCAGGTCAATGGACATTGCTGCACATTTTAAGAGTCTAAAATGCCATTTTAGATTGTTAGCCGGTACACATCCAGATATTTTGGAATATTTGCGTTAGAGAGAAGTACTTAATTTGTTTCAAGAATTACACAAGAACCTAGACAACTTGTGGTTTCTAAACATAATATACAACATAAATTATTAACTTATCACATAAATATTGGTGCTGCTACTTTAATACTTTATTTTCTTAGGAATTTAACAAAAATCATGTATTGTTCTGGAAAGGACATGCGTTAAAAAAGATGCAAAATCATAAATTTAGACTTCCCAAAGCATGACAATAGCAAATTTAGGTTCTAATCTGTTAGGAGAAATGCTTCTTTTGTAGGAATAAAATATAAAATACTCCAGTCATTCTTGGTTCAACAATTACCCATTATCACATGTTCTGGAGAGGACACGCTTTTAACACGGAATCAAGATGGTGAAAACAGACCCTTGGTTATATTTCTGGCAAATACCCACTCAACTAATTGTCATTTGTCATCAATAGGTAACAATACAAAGTTGTTATAGACAAAGTTTCAGAAGATATTTTGAATTTATTAAAATACAAATGAAGCCTTGTTGTGGAGAGGACATTACATTTTTCTTTTTTACGCGAAATACGGATTTTACATTAACTTTCATAACTTTGTCATTTTTACATCAATTTTCCTCATTTAACTTGTATACTGTCACACACATTCTATATTTTACCACTAATAAAAACAATACCACAGATGGTATACCATATGTTAGGGATTTTAGGTGCAATACCTTCAAAATCTAAAATGAGACTCCAAAAAAGTGTTAAAAGTGCACATTTTAGCCAAAATTTAATAGAAAGAACAAATAGAATTCCGTAAAAATGCTCCTGTAGCTTGCTCTCCAAAGCATTTATCATATAAAATGTATAACACTATATTATTTCCCCAATTTAAGCAACTAGCTTTGATAATAGTGGTAGTTGCTAAAGTGCACGCTTAATGTGAAATAGCCCTTAAGATGAAAACAAAAGGTGATTTCTATATGCTTATAAATATTTCAATATAAAACATAGGCTGAATTTCGTATTTGCTCCTATACGAAATTAGAAATTTCACAATTATTGTACCAAAGAAACCGTTCTTAGCTTAATCCTTACAGATGTGGATATTATTGATATAAAGCTTTACACCAGTGCCAAAATCAGAATTTTCACATTTTTCAGGACACCTGTTATTTGAAATCTCTCGTTGCACCTTTAACTGCATAACTCCTACCTTCTTTGTTCTTGAAGTACTTGCCACCAGCTACTGGCTTAGTTTCTTGCTCAAAGTAGAATTGGGCTGGAATTAAGTTGGCCATAGACTTGAAATATTCATTTTTCTCTTTCAATCCCTCCATGAGAGACTTCTCCATGCTTAGTTTGTCTCCCCTTCAGGGCTTTCCAATGCTGTTGTTTAAACTACTTTGTTGAGTCGGGATCCTCAGCAATGGTGTTATGGTGTGACCCCTGCACAGTCTTTAAAAAAAGGAATGTTGCGTAATGTTTAAGTGATACAAAGCAATTACACATTACCTCATTTGGCAATCAAAGAATGAGGCCCATTTAATTGGCCAAATGCCCTTTGACCCAATATGATTCGCCACAAATATGTTGCCATAGTAGTCTCAATGGGCGAAGGAATTTTGCATATCCGATTTACCATCTTTAGCTATAAGTAATCAATGCATATTTAATTAGCTCATTTGCATACCTAACCCCAATATCTGCATCTTCAGCACTTTCAATCGCAAATAGAATACATTCCATGATGAACTTTTCATAGATACAGCAGATAGGTTAACATTTTTATCACAGATATTCCAGGGTACATTCTCTCACAGCACTATTTTATATTATGTCTCGTTCCGAACTTAGTTCGGCAGGGACAATGACAGATTATTTCAGCTACTGAGACACACTCACACTTACTCACAGCACTTGCAGTTAGATTAGTAATGGACAAGCAATTATGTATAGCAAAAAACACAAGAAATCTCTAATTCGGCTTTTAAGCACCATTTGCAGCAACTTTCAGTGTCCCCCTCAGCTCTCTGGATATTTAATCACTCAAACCTTTTGTCCTCGAGCTGTGTTTACAAAAGTCTGCTATCTCCTGTGCTATATGAGCCTCCTTCGGGGATTTTCCTCCCCACGTGGACTGTAACATTGGCTATCTTTGAAAATTCTTTTCCCACAGCATTTCACCCGAAATTCATTAAAAGTCGGAGGGTAGGGGCAATACCACAATGTGCTGCAGCCCAACCGTTGAGGAGAGTGGTTACACCGGGGCCGGAATTAACATTGTCATCATTCGCTAAAATTGACCGAAGTGATGTGGATTTCATGAAAACAGGTGCAATGCAAAACTTATAAGTGGTGCAATTTGGGCATAGCCGCCATTTCCAGAAGGAAGCCATCTTAAAGCCAAAAACACCTAAGACAATTTTGGTGTTAAAAATGATTTTTCTTCTAGGTTCAAGAGTTCAATAACACTTTTCCCAAAACTATAAAATTTTTGCATTTGCCATATTTTCCAAGATGGCTGACATTTTATTGACACAACATTACATTTCTATTATATAGCCGATTGAAGATAATTGTGGGTGTCAAATTAAAGATTTTTCTGGGTCAAGTGAGTCAATAAATCTATTTACAAACTTGTCAGATGAATATAAAAGGAATGGAAGGTTCATACGTCACTATTTTCCCCAAAATGGTTCACATACAAAATGCCACAATCCTTTATACCTCATGCTATAAAGCACCTAGAATGAATACGATTTTGGTGACAAAGTGGGATGTTTTATAGGTCAATAATTTCACACAATAATTCTACAAAAACTTTCAGATGAGTCGTGAGTCGTGTGATGTTATTCATGAAATACCATGTAACACCCAAAATGTGACAAACCTTGACTACTCTATACCTATTCACCCAAACATGTGACCTGTAATTACATGGGAATTTTGATATGTTTATTTTAATAGAAACCATGAATTTGTTTGTTTCCGATATGTCAAGATTAAATGGCCCCGAATTTCGAACAATTAAATGGTCATGCTCACGTGCACACCTATTGGTAGTTCAATGTTTTGGGGTTTTCGTTCATAGGAGCCATAAAGCGCAGTTAGGAAAGTTCTAAGGAGGAGTTACTGAGGATTCTGTGTTGGTATTAAATATTAAGCATATGGGTTATCTATTTTATCACTTTGCCACATTAACCTGACATTTGCAGTCAATGTTAAACACTCTTGGGTACTTTTTTTGTTTTTTTTTGGGTATTTAAAATATTGGGCTTATATCTTGGAAAAAAGTGACAAGTTTATGCAAGTAAACTCACTTGTATATCATCCTCCGTTTTTAGAATAGTTTTTAAATGAACTCCTTGACCCGGAAACACTCATTTTGATACAGCAAAATCATCTCTCTAGGTTATCTAAGAAATATAATGGTTTTCTTTAGACGAATGTCCGGCCATCTTGAAAAATAAGCCGTGTATAAAGTTTCCATGACTCGGACAATTCTGCAATGTAATAGTGAAACCTCTTGAGACCGACAACATACATTCCGATACTAAGTCACGCACATAGTAGTGTTATTTAACCTTTAAAATTGCGGCGCATTTACAAAATGTCGTTTTAGGCAATTGCATCCACTTTTAAATTTTTGTCATCACGTCTTTTGATTACTAGACAACCCCAATGATCAATTTTACTATGATTGCAAATGTTCTTATTCCGGCCCTTGTTGGTAGAAATCTACGGCCCTTTTTTTCCCTTATGGCTGCAGCACTAAAAGGCGCAACTCGATTGTAGGCCAGTGACTGCAAGTCATTTAGGAGCCTCGGAGGGTAGGGCGGTAAACCACGAAGGCGCGAATTGCCTGATCAAGTTCGAACATAAGTGGGAATTTTTTAATATTGGGGACTTTGTAAACGGTCCCCGGTTGAATTTACAACAAATCCCGGTCAATTCTGTACAAAGCAAACCGCACCAATGTCCCCTGCTATTTTGATTGGTGTTCAAATCTCTACAAATCCCAGCACCAACTCGTACAACCCTGTACAAAAAACCCGGGCACAAAAAAATCAGCCAAATCCCAGCTAAGAGTAATAAGAAAGAAGTCCTGGCCATCCCCGAGTACCTAGGGGCCAGCCGGGACCCTCAATGTTGACAGTGCTTAACTAGCGCTAACAATCCGTCTTTGCTAACAGGTTAAATATCACATTTTGTTGGCCAGTTACAAAAACACGGCGGCTATAATGGGAATCATCTTCCACCGCAAAATGGTTGATCGAGAACCTCTATTCGTCACTCTGCGCCAATTGATGGAATAGATACCAACTCTACTGTAATTTGGGTGGGCCTGCGTTGCAGCAAAGTTCGGAACGATGGACTTTGATATGTAATTAGTTTCTTCTCACCTGTTGATCTTGCACTTGCAAAGACTTAGCTTCCAGACTCGGATTACTAACTCTTTTCACACTAATGCTTAGCAAGGATAACCGGTCATAGTGTTTGGTTTAAGGTGCTTGTTCCATCATCTTTCCCCCCCCCCATTTACCCGGAAGTAGTATAAATTTTGGATATCAGATGAAAGGGCCGTATTTTTCTTGCCTCTCATGGGTCGTCTCTGAAATTTCAGCTTTCAAATCCATCTATTTCTCAATAAACAGATAAAAAATACATCGGTCCCGGACTGCTTGTGTCGCCTGCCTTTGCGGTTAGTGAATGATACGCCTAACGTGACCTTTGGAACCTTGATTGCGACTTTGACCTTGTCAACAAATGAGGGAGGGATCCCATTTTGCCACCTATGATTCAAGTTTTGTTTGCAATTGAACTTCACGTTTCAAATGATGTCAATTTTACATTTTCAGCCTATTTTACAACCTTGGACCTCACATACCTTTGACCTTGGTGCATGTGACCTTTGACTCAATCAAAAAGTGGGGGATGCTATGTTGCACCTGTTGTTACCTTACCCCAGTTTTGGTTTAAATCCATCAAAGTATGATGATCTTACATGCCAATGTAACCCTTTTTCACAACAGACATCATCAACAACAGCATCACAGTGGACAAAGTGATCCCTATGGTCTTCCTGCCTTAGGGCAGGCGACACAAAAACTGTTTCATATTATCCTCGCTTGTAAAACAAGGCACACCCTTACCATGAGGGCTTTTTAAATAATGATATGCATCAAATTCCATATTCCTGAGATACAACATTCAGGGGAAATCCCTTCCTATATAAATGTATAGGGTCATGTGTCGGATAGTGGGACACCTGAATTTTTGGAGGAGTTTACAATCGGCACTAACTTTTTTGGGTTTAGCAAAGTGCTACAATATAATTGTCCACTGTCATAAATGTGTGGGCTTCTTTTAAATCCAATCCTATTTATTGCTTCTTTTCAAAATGCATTATTTTTTTCACATAAGTTTCTCATCGTTTTCATTTTAATTCAAGCAAAAATGAAATGAAGTCAACTGTGGAGGAGGCGCGGTGAAGCCTCCTGTGTTAAGTCTATGGAATTTGGGGTGTGTTTTTTACATGCTACTATTTTTAAATGGTTGTAAAATGCAAACAACTATGATAACAGATATTTTTTCCTCTCTCGCCAGGTTCCATAACAATCTTCGTATATAATCCCAAGTAACTTACAATCAATTCAACCCTATTTAATGATTAATTAACTTTGATTTTAATTAACAGTTAACAACAGCCTGTCAAAAGTAATGCTATTCGTTTCAAACTATACAAGCATTACCCAACAAACTAAATGCTTAATTCAAATCAACATAACAGTTAATTAAATTACCAAACTAACTATTCTTTTTCATTAGTTACCATAATGGCATATTAGTTACCAATGAACTAATTAATGTACTAATTACTCCTGTCATAGTTTTCATCATACTAAAAGAATACAAACAGATTAGGATTGCTGTTTAAGAAAGACATATCAAATGAAGCACTGGTTCCAATAGCAAGTGCATTATATGTTGGAATTTATGTTCAAGAATGCAACTTTTTAGGACAATATCTACTATCACACATCGATCATGAATGATGGGACATAATTTGTTTCATATAGCATAAAACCTTACTAATTTGAAAACCACCCTGTATACAATACATGTGTTTCTCACATTTGAAAGTGTATGTTCATCTGTAAATACATGTTAATACTTAAATACATTAACTGATCAAATTTCTTACAATTAAAGGAACCTCAGCCCACAACAAGTCCGATTATAAGGTACAAAGCCTAAAATATGTTCACAAATATGGGCGTCATTACAAGTTGAGGTCTACAATTTCATACCCCCCTGTACAAAAAACAAAACCTACTTTGTTTAACCTGTCCAGATCTTAACTTGTTATGGTTCTTTCTGAAGATTTCCATCAAGTACCAATACTTCTTATTTTTTTTTTTTCTGTTTTTTATATGGATCATTTGTGCCTTTTTTTTTCAATAACCATGTTATTTTTTCACACAAAAGTGTCCATTTTTGGCCACCCTGTATGTCACTTGGTCCAAAAAGGTGAAGTACCAAATTGTATCTTTCTTTAAAACATTGAAATTAAAAAAAAAAATATATAATTATCTTGCAGGTACTACTTGTCTTCAAGATTTTTTCATCAGATAATATAGTTAGTGAAAAAATGTGTTTTTTTTGGTTTTGCACCCTATGTTTTCAACACCGGTATATCAACGTCAACATTGCAAATACAGTCCTTACTTACACCTTCAGCTTTCAGAAAATGTATGGTTTTGCTATAGTGTTGTACATCATTTTAATGCTAATGCTGAATTTATGAATTTACTTGATTTTCCATGTACGCTAGCGAGCAATCGGCAATCTAGCGCCATTCTCAACATGAAAGCAAATGTAGATGTATATTTTGTTTATTTCTCACCTTTTGTGGTTGGCAAATCCACTGGCGAGTGTTCGATGAGTGGTATTAGGCCTACTGAAGTTGATTCCCGTTTTTTCCTCGTTGCTTTTTTTCATGATGAGTGGGGAATATTTCATTATTTTCAGATTTTCATTATTGATGCCAGGTTAACTGCAGTATCCTTTTGTTTTGAGGCCGAACACATACTTATGACCAGGCTTCATTAAATAAACTTTGGTACACATAGAAGTGCTTTGATAAAGCACTTCTTTAGAATGTTGTTTGCATACACACAGTTTTCTTGAACACAATTTTGCCAACTACAATACATGTACATGCAAACAAAGGAAAGCACGTAAGCCACCATGTTGTCTCATGGAATGACTGACCTGAATCGGCCGTCACAATCGTCCAGGGAGGCATACCTCCCTTCCTCCTCTATTTTCACTTGCACCAACTTGACTCCGTAAATAAACAAACGTAAATAAAGTTTTAAAAAACGCGGACGAAAAAAAAAAACACATGGACAAATGAACGAAAATGACAGGTATAAAACGTACACATGGTGGTGCCTGATTTATTTCATAGCAGGGTACACGTGCTAAAACAAATAATGACACAAGAATTTCGCAATATCATGTATTTATCTAAATGTAAATTTATTTTTCAATATATATTTATGAAAACCTTCGAAAAATTGACAGTAAATTTCCTATATCATGTATTTTGAAACGTGCTAAATATAGCGCATTACCCAGTGCACGTAGACATATTCTATTTCAACCTAGTCTAGCCTTTACTACAGACTAAGTGTAAACTTCGTCAATTGATGTGGTTGATATGCAGCCTGTCGGAGAGACTAAACCTAGTCTCGAGTCAATGCGCCGTGTGGTATATATATCCATTTAAATCACAGTTCACGCAGCATTTTGCAAAGACTACCTAGTCAATCGATCAATCGGTGGTTTATAGAAACACACACGGAAGTAGGTAAGGAGCGGGAACCAACGTAAATTGGTTATTGATCTTAGAAAATGGACGTTTACGATTCTTCTACCTTACCCACCCACCCCCCCACCCCCGTCATCGTAAACAGTGCTTAAAATGCACCATTCATGAGTAAGATCACGTTAAAAACAATCGTTTTTGTCTTAAACAGTTGGAACATATGAAAAGGCATTATTTGCGAAATAATTGAATATTTGATAGCATTTCTTTATGACGGAGTCGGGAAACGGGAAACTTGGAATCAACTTTCATTAGCCTTATGGTGAGTACATGAGTAATTTTATCCGAGTTGTATTGTCAATTCAGTAAATCTGCTGCTAACATTTTAAGTACATCTTCTGCCAAACCTAAAAATAGCAAGTCATAAACTAAAAAACGTATTCCGCATTAAAGGAATTGCGGTTTGATTTGTTGTATATTGGGTTGCATTGCGGAAACTAGGCGTGACCATTCAAATTAAAGCATTTTTTCATGTTCTGTACTTTCCAGTCCACTGCTTTTCAAGTCCCTTTGAAACCAATGTCAATGGTAGGTAGGCACATATCACAAAAAGATGGAGCCACTCATAACATAAGTGAAGTGCCTGTACACACTGAAAATGGCTATTGTGTGGTACCATGGAAAAAGATCTAGTAATGATTTTTGATAATTAAAAATGCGTGATGTGGGGAACTTATGTTGGTAGTGGAGTAATGCCCGATTCATAAGCGTGCATGGTCAAACTAGGTTTTATGAAGTTGACGATCCTTAAAGATCCAAACCATTTGTGTGACCACTGTAAACTGTTCACATAGAGTAAAGAATAGGAGTCAGTTGGGTCACATACATAATTGGTACATTGTACATGCACACATTGTCACAATTGTGTAGTGTTAAAACAAAAAATATAAATTTGAGTTTTAGAATACCAGAAAGAGGATTCATTAAAAGAAACCCTCTTACAGAATTAGAATACAGTTTAAATGAAGTCAATCTGTTAAAGGGTTCTTGCAAAATTGCAATTTCTGGCTTGAGATAGCTGTGAGTCCCAACGCAAAAAGATTCCAACCTGCAGTGACCTGCACCATTGCATAAAACCGTGTACAGAGATCGAAAAAGCTATTAATTAGGATAATGATCCCGGCTAATGACAATACAAATTACCGCGCCCATTGTGACGTAAGAGATTCAACAAACTTTGGAAGAATGGATCCCTTCCCAGCTGATGTCATCGACACTTGGCTGGGTCAATACGCCTGCGCGAGCGATTTATTCGTGATGCTTAAGTTCCAAAGTTCACTGAAGTTCAGTGGTAGTACAAGGAACCTTGACGTCGTTTTTTGACATTGTTGGTCGGCACGACGTTTAAGGCCAATAATGCCATTGAAAAGCCGTAGCAATCAAGCCACTGTATAATAAAGTGTATAGACTCATTCGACTTGTCGAAGCAGTGCTGCGTCGGATTCAATTCACAAAGAAAAATACCCTAATGGCCACAGTATTTCATGCATCTACTTGTACTTGTGATTTATCTCCTGCAATCTGTTTTTCGTGAAGTCTGGATTTTGCAGGAAGTGTAGAGATATTCTTGTCGGGATTCGTGCTACACGATTTGACTTATGTAATGTCGTTATAATAGGAATGAGGGTGATTCGTAATGTGAATGCAAAAAGCTTGATCAATGACTCGTCTGACACCCGAAAATTTCGTATGCTCCGTTGTACTAGGTTCAGTGTAAGGCTCAGAGATCGACCCGATGGCCAATGATTTTTCCACCTTGCCGATGAATCTTAAATTTGTTACATGGTAGAAGGGAAAAACATTACCATAGCTAAGCCCGATGCAAAATCTGCGATATATACCTGGAATACTGAAATTTAAAAGTTTACCTGAGGCGTGTGACCTAGATATCGAGTACCACATCTCAGTGTAGCCCCTCGGGTCAACACCTTTGAGAGGTGGGCAATAGTATTCAAAAGAACCCACAAGCTAACGTGTGACAATGGTGACAGGAGACAACAAAAAATCAAGAAATTTCTACAAGGGAAATATTGTTTTAACTCCACTTACCGATATCACCCCCCCCCCCCCCCAGGGCTATTACAACGGCGTGTTACAAGTTTCTACTCGTTTATCAAAGATCCCTTACTTGCCAAGAGAAATCGGCGAAATTTTAAATCCCGGGGTCAAACCCCATATTCACATCGATTCACATGTCTTGTTTAACAAAATGGTGGCGATATCAGCAATTTCCACTCATGGAGATAAGCGTGTTTCACGCACGACTTTCAAGTCTCACTCTTGAAAAATAAAGTCGGAGTCAATTTCACGCAATGGGATTTTGGGTCCGGCTGACTCAAAAAGTCACATTTCAAACCCAGCGGACCATTGCTAAAACCCAATGCATCGCGATCGACTTGTCATCTTGCACGATGCACATTACGCATCCCGACTCTCACAAAGCACATAAAAAAACCGGCTTTATGAAGGGTGTTTAATGATACATTATTCTAAGGAGACCACCAAGAGACCACCTGTGGTGTTTAGCATTATCCTTTCAAACAATGAGAGAGGAATAAATCGGCTTGTTGCTTGTGTGGTGGAGTACTGAAGCACGTGGTAATTTTCCACACAAACCCCCCCCTCCCCCCCCCCCCCCCCGCAAGTGTCATTTACCACCTATCTGATGTGCCGGTGTTTTCCAGGTCATTACATTCACCTGGTCTCCGGGTTCCCCATGTTCTATTATCCAATCAGTCAATAATCAGATACTACACACTTTTATTAGCCAATAAACATTTAGCGCCTATAGTGTGGGTGGAGCGGAGAAAAGTCATTCATGCATCTTTCTCTATAAATACTTGGCTGGTATGGGGGGATCATGACTAGGAAATGAATGGGAAGATTCCCAAAAAACTGTTCACTTGCAATTAGGTCAAATACAATGTGTTGATATTAAATTTGTTGTGGAGTGAAAGTGGGGCTAATCAAACTTGTATCAATTGCAAACTTCAACTTTGGGGAGGGGTCTGGTA
>JAMKCH010005616.1:0-33273 GCA_023653785.1 Ophioderma brevispina
GTGCCGTGTGGACACTGTCTACACTCCGATATGTGAAGTGGAGAAGAATGGTCGGGGGATGTTTTCAGAGTTTCGACCATCGTATGGACACAATTTGGAGTGAAGAAAAATAATTGGATTTAATTTTCACCTCCGGAGTTCCAAACCCTTGGAGTTTTGTGACCGTGTAAACATTGCTATAGTCATGACTGCACACCCAAATATTCTCCTCTTTCAGTTTACTCTTGTATGGTTGGCTATTATCTTGAAAATTATGCAACCTATGATAGTAAAATTGTATTTTTTGGAAAGCTTTTAAACTAAAGAATCCAAATATGCAATTTTCAAATAAATAAATGTACGGTATGGCACATCATAAAATTGTCAAAAACATTTTAAAAAGTTGTCAGTAACCATACTTTTCTTGCACCCTGTATTGTCACAACAGTTAAAGGGATTAGCAGCGATTTGCTAATCCGAAACATCGAAAAAAATCATCAAAATTCATATTTTTATATTTTTGTTGCTGGCATGGATATGCGAACATTATCTGCTTGAAATCTGTGTATTAGAGAAAAGGCAGTAGTTTTTATCTGATTCTGTAATTTCTATACATGCGTATCAAAATTCCGACTTGTGATCAAAAATGCCTTTCCCGGTGAATATCACAGATTTTCAGCATGATATTGTGCACCATGATCAATACAGTTTGACCTCAAACACAAACATTATTGATCTTTGTTTATTTTGTACTGGTGTAAACCACAATCAGCTGTTTAGTACAGATTTTGAGATGCCATCGCTGTATGTCTATTTGCGGGAGACGGTACGACAAATTTCCTCAAATAATTTTTTCACTATTAGGTGGTGTGTTGCAACATTAGGCCAATGGAATTGGATTGTTAGTTTCCGGTTGACCGTTTGAAAAAAAGGAGGAGGTCACTATTTCATTATTCATTATTTTCAAGATTTCATATAAATTGGTATAAGATGGTGTCTAAACCTAAAATCATATATCTAACATCAGACTTTATAACAGTTAGATACTTTTAAGTAATATTTCCTTTAAAAAAATCAACAATTTTTCAAGATGAATATTGTAAGCTCGGTCGCAGAGCATGATCAGGAGCATTGGTAGGGAAATCTAAAATTTTCATTATTAACCACTAAGTAAACCCCCTCAGCCACAAAAATATGTTAAAATGATCAGAACGACATGCCTGATATTTTGAGAAGCTGAAAGTTATGATCTGTATTTAAGATTGCAAAAATATGACTTTTAACCAAAATAATGAAAGTTTTGACAAAAATGAAAATTCTGGGCGGGCGGATAACTGGAAACTAAATATCCAATTCCATTGGCCTTATTCCATGTCCACATTTTTTTCGATTCTCTCACATTATCGCTGCTAATCCCTTAAATTGTAATTATGGAAAACTCCATATTTTGTAAATATGGAAAACTCCATATTTTGTAACTAGGCCTACTTAGGTGATGCTGGTCTCAGCATGACCTGACTTTTAAGACTTTATAGGCTGACTCTGAGATTTTTCAATATAGTTAGGTATATTTTTTGTGCTCAGTATAACAGTGCCATAGGATCCGTGTATAACGAAAATTACGGATCCAGATTTTATAACATTTAGTTGTGATTTTTCTTAATGACAGGACTCGTTTTAGCTTAGTTATTTTATTCACACAGTGATTAGTATATGGGCAAGCTAACAAGGCATTATATTAAATATGCAAGAAACACGATTTGTTTGAAAAATAAGTGCACCCTCATCGGGACATTGCTCTGAGTCCGCCTTTAAAAGACACTATCAGTGATCTAGCTATCAAAAGAGTCAAAAGTCAAAAATTGAAATTCGCAGGAATAGCTTAAGGGGGGACATGGCGGCCATCCCCGGGACATGGCGCAGTGTGTTTGTGAGAGATTAAATTGTATTTTCTAAATTGCGAATTCTCACAACTGTCAGGAGTATTTTACTTGTTATTTGGTGAAAATCGGACCGTCGTTCAAATGTTATGGTTGATCGGTGTGTACAGCATCACACAGAGAAAGACCATTTCTTATGTTTCGTATTGTTTTCAAGCAGCTTACATTTACTTTGTTTGTCATTGTTTTCAAGCAGTAAATATTTAAGAGACATTACAAAATAAGTAATTTTGGTGGTAAAAGTGACCATTTACAGATTTGTTTTTAATTTAAAAAAATAGTAGTATTAATAAGAATTGATAAATTTAGAAATTAAAAACAAAATTGACATAATCAATTAATTTAAAATTGAGTAATTAAACAATTTAAACGCTTTTCTGGAAACTTGAATGGCCACTAATATCTTTTTTTGCAATTTTTCGGAAGGTTGCAAACTTGACCCCCCACTTATATCAAAAACGGTTTGACCTATTGACTGCAAAATTTGGCACAAAACTAGTTTAGGGTACATACTATGATCCTATGACAGGATTTGTATAAAACCTTTTGTTTTGAGTTACATTGGTTTCTGTATGACCAGCCCCTTCCTTCTCCCTCCTTCTTCCGCCCAGAAAAAGGGAAAGAGAAGTGGGTCCTCCTTACACCAAGACCAAGGAGAATTTGAACGGTTGCATGGCAACACAGAATATAATTGTGGTAAACGCTCTCATAGAATCACAGATCCTGGCCATAGTAATTGTTTAAGAAACAAACTATGTTCAAATAACTTAATATTTTTGAGATAAATGGGGGGGGGGCAAAATTGTCATTTTGAATTTCTGATTTTCTTTGTGCTGTGACCTTTGACCCTTGCTAATTAGCATACCGGAGGTCGATATGATCCGAGACAAATATATTTGAAAAAGGCTCATCATACACCGAACATTTTGGTATATCACTTGCTTGTATTCAAAGAAACTATGTGCTGTGATTGCAATAATCATAATATTGTATGAAAATGACGCCATGTCCCCCCCTTAAAAGTGAAGGATAAGCTTGTAGAATTCTTATAAGTTATTTTTTCCAACTGAGAAATTGGCAGTAAAGGCAAAAAACAGCAGTGTTCAAAGATATGAATCTCGATTGAATTACATTTATAAACAGAAATAAGTGTCCGTATGGAGAGTGATGACTAAAATAACCAATTTTGTCCTTATAATGTTACTTTTGATCGTAACACTTGTACTGTTGTAGGGTATTTAGAATACCCATACTTTTTACAAACATGCAAAAATCTGATTTTTTGATTATTTTTTTCGATTTTCTGATATAGTAAATCACTGATAGTGCCTTTAATTGACAGTTTCAAAGTAAAGATATCTTTTACATCATACTTTTCAAAGTCAGCCTATGCCATCTTTTTTCTTTGCAAAATCCGAATCCTTAGATGCAAGCTTTCCAAAAATATGCTTTTGTTAGGACAAATGTATTGCTGTTTGCAAAACTAATGTGTTCAGTCCACTTTATCAACACAAATTCAGTTTATAATTTCACCAAAACGAATCATGACAAATTACAATGGAACATTTTTGCATTTTCAGGCATTCTTGAGTCAATGCAGCAACATAAATTGTAACTACTCATCTCAGTAAAATTAAAAACATAATGTTTAAGTAGCTAATTAGGGGCCTAATTATTTACCAAGTTCCCAACACATTTGGAGACTATTGCCTGAATGCAACATTTTTTACCAATTTCACTGACTATATGTACATCCAGTGGCGTACCGAGGCAGTCGACCCGGAGGGGGCAAATTTCCAAGTCGTCCCACCATCAAAATTTGTAAATCGTCCCGGTGATTTCTTCCAATTAGGTCTGAATTTGACAAAATGTGTGTGCAGCGCGAGAAAATTGTCGAATTTACTTTAATTTTGCCCAAATTTGGCCTGAAATTGGTTGAAATTCCCAAAAAAAGAGGGATAAAAATGCACATTTTGGCCCATAAAAAAAAAAAAAAAAAAAACTCCCCCCCCCCCCCCCCCCCCCCCGCCCCCGGTTGGTACGCCACTGACTACATCATGCAAACCAGCCAGGGGTGTTTCAGTCCAAAGAGTGAAATAATAAGCATTCATAAATACTGCTACCAACAATACCTTCACTAAGTCACTTTAATAACCTTACCTTACAAATCAGTTCTCTTGAAGTTATTGGTTACATCTAGAAAACACTGTTGTGTAAAATTATTAGCACCAGATTCCTTTTGGTCTTAGGCCGACGAGGTTACAACAGAACGTATAAAACCACTGGATCCAAAATGGGGGTTGGTTGAATCAAGGAGGCACTAGATTCCAACTCCAAAAACAAAAACTTCAGTTCCAAGTTGAAGTTCTGACTTCAGAAATGAGTATGTTCCAATATGTATCTCTCAAAGAATCCCTGTACAAGTGTGAGAAAGGATTAGATTTGAATAGTGAATTCAAATACAAAATAAATTGTGAACGGAAACCTCAAACCCCAAACGGTACCATTCGCTCCACAAATAATGCTCCTCATCAACCCATTCCTTGTTCAGTGCTTTTGTGCGCCCGAGGTCCTTCGCTACAGGCACGCTGTTGTTCAGCGGTCGAGGTCCGGTCCTCTACCAATTTGCTAAGTCAACAACGCTTTACCGGGAAACCAATTCCGGAATCAACAAAAGTCCAAATAACATAAATGAAACATAATTGCTGAATTTTGTTTCTTGCGCGATTTAATAAGATGTAAGCAACCCCTTATTTTGTTTGATCCGCCACATAAATCGCTAGCATTTATAAAAGGAATTAAAATGCGTTTCTTTCTTACCACCAACTCAAGCAACCACTCATGGCTGAAGGATGTGCAATCGGATTGGAGCTGCGTGATTCATACCAAAAACTTTATTACACGGGCAGTGCACGGACAATCGGGCATGCTTTTAGAATTAAAGGGATTCTCGTACTAAAGCTATTATATGTGTCGTACGAATAGAGCCCCCATGCGACGACTTTATTTCTAGGGTGCTCCAAACTTCAAATTAAAAAGTGAATATTTTATTTAACATTATAATTTGGTTCAAGCTTATTTCTAAATTTTCAGTTTATGACGAAGATATCAAGGCCCTAACCATCATCATTATCGTAGTCATCGTCATCACCATTCCACCCGTAATTTCAAATCCCCAAATACTACAAAATACCATATTCAAGATATTGGACTGGCACCAGGCGAGGCGCTAAGGTGGTATTTCTGTGATCGTGTACAGGGGCGGCCGGCCCTCGGGGCTGTAGCAAAGCCTTTGACTTGAGGAGAAGAGTGGCGAATAAGTGAGCTATTACCATGAATATAGAGATTTCGTCTAAACATAAAATAATGAATATTCCTTTCTTTCCCTCCTCCTCCTTTCTTCTTCTTTCCTCTTCTCCTTTTTTCTTTCTCTTTTCTTCTTACCTTTCTCCTCCTTTCCATACTTCCTCCTATTTTGAGCTCTTTTCTCTTTCTCTTTCAGCTTCTTTCCTTCTTCTCTTCTATTTCTTCTTCTCTGCAAAAAAAAAAAAAAAAAAAAAAAAAAAAAAAAAAAAAAAAAAAAAAAAAAAAAAAAAAAAAAAAAAAAAAAAAAAAAAAAAAAAAAAAAAAAAGTTCCCCCCCCCCCCCCCCCCGACTGGAAATATCGAAACACATTGGAAGCACACTTTTATTTTCGAAGTCTTTTCGACTTTTCATCCCACTTTTTGAGGGGTTGCGACCAAATTTAAAACTCTAAATATGGCCCAAATTAACGTAAATAGGGCTATTTCTGAGCGTATTCGGTTCCGTTTCGAACTTGCATGGAGCACATCACCGGGACGACTTATATGAATTTTGCTTACTTACTCGATTGTCTCAAAACGTCACTGGCCTCCTTTCAGGTTGTTTGTCCACGCGGCCACGCACATTATTCTTTCCCCCTTTTTTTTTATTCTGGTTGTTTATATTCTGATACTGTTTTCGTCGTCTCTCCTTTGTCCTTTCTATTTCCTAAGGACTATTTTTGTTTCAATTTGACATGGAACTGATCAACCTCCAGCATAAATAAGATACGAATAAAGATTACTGATACACTGTAAAATTGGTATTGAGGCATTTAAGGAATTAAGTGCATTACTTGTGTAATCGTTGTGTAAATGTACATACGTTAGGTTTTTCATGACTAGTGCAGAAAAATCGAGAATCATATTTCTCTAGAAATCACACTTTAGGCTAAAAATGTCTTGAAATTTGCGCCTATACGAATATGTTTCCAAAGAAAAGTCTTTATTTCTAACCTTCCACTTCAACTTACCATTTCCTCAACCCCCATATTAAAATCAATGTTGGGGAAATTGGCAAGACTACTGATGACGATACCTCATTCAACATTGGTTGGAGGAGACGGAGGAAACGGGTTTTTTTTTCGAAAATCGTTCAAAGTGTTCCAACAATCATTTCCAAGATTGCAGCTTGTTCCACAGAGATCAGTAAAGTTGAGAACTTTCCTGCACAGACTTCTCTTACGTAAGGGGGCGCTATTTCAATATTTATACATGACCCTGTATATGAGCATATAAAGTCAAAGATGATAAAGTCGAATACGGCACTGCTGGAAGTCTTTGTGATTCAAAAATGCACTTAAGTAAATGCTATAGTAATTTGAAATATTTGTAGGACTTTCTTCGTTGCCAAATGGACATTTTCCGATTTTTAAACCTCCAAATACACTGAACAACATACAAAGTTTTGTTCTTCTCTTCTTTCAAAAGAGTGTTTAATAAATCACTAACGTTAAAAATATAGTGATTTTTAAAATCCGTAAAATTCTGTAACAAATCTATTTCACGTTAAAAAAAAAGGCAAAAGAAAGAAAGGGAAGAAGAAAAGGGTAAGAAATCAAAGAAAGAAAGAAAAGAAAAGCCTGTGAAATGACGAGAATATTTCTGTTACAAATAACTAAGATTGAAGACTGAATCCACACTCAAAAAAATAATCGGTGCTGTGCTTAGTAATCGTGAGTTGAAATGGTTACCGTAATCGTATAAAATACTCAATTCAATGATTTTTATAGTTCGCAAAATAGGTAAATAACAAAGGCTTAAAATTGTCACAAATCCCTTAACCTTGTTCCATTTGAGAAATGTTAACAACACAAACATACATATATTAAGTTACGGTAATTGTGCAAAAAATAGTAACAATTACTCATTTTACGACTGTTGCTGTTGAAGTTGTAATTCTTGATACTTTTAAGTAAACCAGATTCAAATCAGTTAAAGCAATAATGGCACATTTTTTGAAGAGCGCCCCCAATTTTCAAAATTTGATATTTTGGCACAGTTACGTTGGTGATTGTCTAGGAACTATACCTGCGAACGAGAATGCTAAAAAAAATGCGTATTGATCATAAAATAAGCGATTTTGTAATAAGAATTTGGATCCCAGATTGGAGCTGGAAATGCTACGTTTATGTCCGTCCAGTGCCACCTCGAGAAAATAACCTCTAACTTTGTTTTTTTCCCTGAACCAATAAAACAACTAATGGACGAGCGGAGACACGTAGATGGCGCTATTTCCCGGCTATTTCACATTGGAAGGCCGTTTCCAGCAGCCGTTGAATTATTATCGGAGATCTCCGATAATAATTATTCTAATTACAAAATTCATTCGTTTGTGACACACAGACATTTTCGAGCTTAACCATTCACAGATATGGTACCAATAGACCAATGCAATTGTGTAAAATCTCAAATTGTTTGAAAAATTGGCGGCGCTCTTAAAAATGTGCTAATATGCTTTAAGTTAATAATTAAAAGTTAAAACAAATGTCAAGCAAGACAATTTGTAAACTAAAGGACGCAAACAATTTTTTTCTTGAAAAAACCCCAATATTAAAAAAAAATCCCCAAAACATTTTCTTTAAATAATCACTTTTGTATTTGTAGCAGTGATTGAGGGTGTCTTATTTTCACTTCAATTTTTAATAATAGAGTTCACAAACCTTCTATAGTACTGGTGGCTTTCATGTTGATATCATTTTGTTTCATAATTCGCAACATATTAATTTGAAAGAAAACTAATGTAATAGATATTAACTGTTCCTATTCTTCTGTAAGTGAGCGTGACTAGTATTAATGGTCAAGGTATTTGGTTTTCATCACCATAGCATAGAGTCCCCGGTGTAGAATTAATTATAGTCCTGCGTACTCATAGTCGGCTACAACGTTAAAGAATAGAGCACGCGATTCGTTGACTCTTCAACGTCCCGCAACAATTTAGGTCACTCTTTAATTCCGTTATCCGTCGTCTATGGGGAGCCCGGACTCATGGCTCCCGCGGCTTACCTCCTGCTTTCGCACCGGTTCTATTCCCAGCTAGGTTACTTATACATGATTAAGTATAGTGACGTAATTAATAATGCAATGTAAAACAAGGCACATAGTAATCCCCTACCAGCGGGCACATAAAAGAAGCAGTGCGTCCCTTTTTTTTTTAATTTTACCACTTTTTTTCTTTTTTCCCTATTTCCTTCCCCACATACCTAAATCAATAATTTGAGTTTCCCAGCAACCCTTTGATTATAATTCGACTAACTGAATTTTCTTTATCAAAGAATTGAGCTATCTCAATTCAAATACAATGATTATTGAAGATTACTCATTGGAAATTAAACCAATAAAATTAAATGCAACCCAATACCCTTAATTTGAATTGAGTTAGATACATGAATGTTTTTGGAGTCTATGTTTTGAACAAACAAAGCATCATCACCAATTCTAGATTTATAAATAATAAATAAATAAATACATAATAAATAAATAAATAAATAAATCAAATAAATAAAAATATAAATAAATATTACTGCTGATAGGTTCTAAACAAACCGCTTCTTTGAATTAGTGACAAACTTTTGAGTCAAGTTCCGTCAACGTGTCATCATAACCATTATAGAATCGTGGCATATTCTTAACATTTCTGATAGATAAAGCACTGTTGAATATGCGGGATGGTCGAAGAATAGGCCACTTGAACTCGAAAGGCTGCAACAAACTGGTTAGTGAAGTCTTTCATGGTTAACAAATCAGCGGCAACCAAATCACCTGACTAAGTGGGCTGTGAAACCAATACGCGGTTATGATAACTATGGCGGCTATTCTGCCGCCGCAAAAGATGGTCAAAGATAAGGTTGGGAACGCAATTTTGTAGGAATATAATAATTTTCCTCATGATTTGTTGAAATCAAATTAACAATTTCAGTGTATTATTTTTCGTGGCGAGAAATCGCAAGCAATGGTGACAATTTCACAATTTTATGTCAATGCTCTTGCCAGTGATAGCAGTTTTAGCAGTAGTGCCTGTTACATTTTAATCTTAAAACGACAGGAAATTCTTTCAGATCATATGGCGATTTGCGAATTGCTATACTTTTCTTTCTGGCATTACTTTCTTGAGAACCGTAACTTAGGTAGATTTGTAAATCATTCCAGGCCCTTGTAATATTCTAAACATTGGTTGTTTTCTTATACGTTGAGAGTATTTGCTAGTTTCAAGACTGAAGGATGTGGCAAATTACTGTAAAATGTCCCTTATACAAAACCAAAAACCCCCCATTTGCCTAAAAACAGCAATGTGCCTGGGAAATTCTAAACATCATTGGTATTCTGAAGGGAGTCGCACTTTAGACCCGGGTTTTTCGTTAGTCCTACAAGAGTGGACCTTTTCGCTTCCAACATCTCTAATGAAAAATGTGCTGTAATGGGTGAGAAAATTCCTCATTGATGGTCCGTTCTGGTCCATCCATGATGATTTTTCTCCCCCATTACATTTAACTTTCATATTATTTTGAGAGTAAAACAGCTTGCACTCATGTAGGACCTAACCTGGTTTTAACCCCGGTCTAAAGTAAACTCTCTTTTAGAATACCACCCTATGGCTTTGTAAAACCGAGACTTCAACAAGAACGCAGCAATTTACATCGGTAGGTGGGTGCACTTAAGTAAGGTTTTCTAAACAGAGCCGACCCAGCAAATTTCTTACGCGGACCCAAGTAGTCTTTTTGTTTGGACGATGCTAGACCTCCAAAACGAGTCCAGCATTTTCGAGTTAAAAAGTTCTGATTTTAGACCAAATGTACATACGGAAAGGTTGTAGTTAAGTTTTCCATCTGTCTGGAATTAGTGTTTGTCCATTTCCTTGGGATGGGGCAAATGACAATTTTCAAAAGAGTGGTTTCTCAGGCCTTATGGTTGCTGAAAAACGAACCTGGAAGCTTTTTTGGGCCTAAAATACTTTTAAAGTACTTGTCCGTTATACTGTGTGTTTTGTGTCTTTCAGTCCACTGTGTCACTAATTATTAAACATACAAAAGACTTAAAAGACAATCTTTGTATAGTAAAGCTTGTGGTTTAGTTTCAAAACCATTAGATGAAAATTATATTGATTGCAGTGCTTATGAAGGCCTCTCTACTACCTCTGTAAGGTGAAGACACATTTTTTTCTTTAACAATCATGATACTTTTGTCAACTTATTCATCTTAACCCAAAAAGGAACTGTTTTCAGCAACCAAAAGGGCTATAGAATCCACCTCTTTTTGAAAGAAAATTAGAACCAAAAGATTCATTTATGCCCAACCCTAATTTCACACTGATCTGTGATATAGCTCCCATAGGATCGCTCCATTTTCATCTGCAGCATATTCAGTGGATATAGCATGCAGTAGTAGTAGTAGTAGTAGTGGTAATAACACGGTTTTCCTCCGCCTCAATCTATTTCAAAATTTCAAATATGTTATTTGTAGTTTTATGTTATATTATTAGAGTTTTAATACGTTAAAGGGGCATGATATTTTAGGATACTATTTTCTCTAAGGTGCACATGGTTTTAAACGTGGTTTGCCTTTCCCAGCAACTCCATCGAAAATCATGCTTGGAATTCCTGTCGTGCACGACAGAAAATACTAAATCACCCTTTATTACATAAATACGCCGTTTTGAGCTTATTCACTTCAGGTGTGACATTGGTAAGTATCCTAAATTATGCAAACAAACCATTTTCGAAAAAATGGGGCGCACTTTTCTGTAAATGTCCTCATGTCTCTTTAAAGACAATTAGTATCTTTCGCACATACGTTACATAAATGGGGGGGGGGGGGGCTACACGGCTTCTTCTACCTGGTCACCATGTGTTGTGTTCACGGTTCATCTTCGTTCCTTCACCCTAGAGATTAAATGGACTTAAGGTCGCTGAAGAAGTCATTTCCATGCAGACACTCCTTATGGTTGGGTTTGATATACTGGCAATGTTTACCTCAATATTCAGGTCAGTTGGCACGAACACTTACGTGTTTCATGAAAGTTTAATATAAAATTTTCAATATTTACCAGCGCACGTCTCAACAGTACCTGACAAACAATACTTGTTCATCTATTATGTGATCACTATATAGTCATGATTAGTATGCACAATATTTCTAATTTCAATGGGCTATAAAGTTCTTCCTTTCTTACCACCGTTTAACCATTTAAAATGACCTATAGGAGTTGCCATTTTCAAATTTTCCTCTGATGTTCCGCATAGTTTTGGACTTTCTGATCACTCGCTTACATACTTGACACGTAAAAAATGAAAAAGTTAAGTTTCCAACCTAAATCATAGAATCTAGATGTTTTAAGAACTTTGATGAACACAAGTCATTGTTGTTTGTATTGTATACCCCGACTGTTAGTCAGGTTCACTATGTTTAAATATTACTATTCGTTGGCTTTTTTAATGGAGATTTGCTATTTTTTTTAATTTTTCTAAAGTTCAGATGTCACAGAAAAAGAAAATCAATGTTGGCATTTTTTATAATCGCATATAAAGTGGCTATCTTGGATTTCAAAATGGCCGCCGTTTTGAACCTATAATATGCTACATCTTGGCTTTTAATTCCACACTTTCCGATTTTAATAGTGTAGATATTAGTGTTCCTCAAGGTTCAATATTAGGCCCATTGTTATTCATAATTTTTGTTAATTCCTTACTTAACTCTATAATACTCTATAATACTACCTGCAAATGTGATTTATGCAGACAATACAACTCCGTTAATCAGTTCATCTGATCCTAACGTTCTGCAAGGTGAGCTTAAAGAGACACTGGCACATTTGAAAAATAGTGCGCCCTCAAGATTTTTCAAAATCGATATTTTTTGCATGGTTGTAAGGCTTTTATATACAAAAGCCCTCACCCAAAATGATTAAGACCAAATCAGCTTCCTTATGGGTAACAGAACGATTTTATAATTTAACTCCGCCGGCGACGTTAAATTCACAACTTGACGAAATGGCGTTTGCACCAGCACACGCACGCCGTATGCATGTTCCCCCGTATGCACACTGTTTTGACCGGTCTAATAACCTTTGTGGTTTTTTTTCATATTGTGATACTGGATCAAAAATAGTTCATGTGAATATACACATTTGTGTTGATTAGAGTTAGGGACAAACTTAAAAGTTGGCCTACAAATTACTGGATGTCTGTATACCATAGCAATGTCCCTATCTGTTTTGGGGTATGTATTATGTGTACACTAGTATCTCTGTTCTTCAAATGGCTAGACTATCTTTGAGAGCAATTAAAGAAATTCATATTTTGTGAAAATGTGCAGTGCCGCTTTAATGCACAAACTTAAACAAATTTCTGTTTGCTTTTCAGCTAACAACTCAACATTGATGCATTGTTTGGCACTAACTAAGCATAATCTAAGCTATTTTAGAAATATAAACAATTTAAGATAATGAGACAACTGAAAGAGTTGAAAAATATAAGTACTTAAAGGAACATAGACCTTAAAGAGACACTGGCACATTTGAAAAATTGAGTGCGCCTCAATGTTTTTTCAAAATCGAATTTTTGCATGGTTGTAAGATTTATAACAAAAGCCCTGCACTCCGAAATGATGTTAATGACAAAATCGCTCCTTCTGGTAACAGAACGATTTTATAATTTAACGTAGCTGGCGAGCTTAAGAAGCAGACGACGAAAAATGGCGTTTAACACAAGTACACACACACACGCCGGATGATTGTCCAACGCTATGACACACTGTTTTCGGTCTAAAACCTTGTGTTTATATCGGTGAGTACGAGTCAAAATTCAGTAATATCCATTTGTTGCATTAAGTTATGAAAACTGAAAAGGTGGCCTAAAAATACCTGGATTGTCTTTATTCATCTTTTATCAATGTCCCTACCTGCTTTGGGGTTATGTTATTTTTATGTTGGAAATATATCTCTGGTTCTTCCAATGGCTACTAGACTATCATTTGAGAGCAAATTTAAGAAATTCAATTTTGTGAAAATGTGCCATTGCCGTCCTTGTGCATCTCGGGTTACAGAATGAGCAATCCAACATACTGCTGGGTTGATTTTTTATATGCGGATACTTATGTGAATACCACTAGTACCCATTTGCTGAGAAGGTATTCTGTGCGAAGGACGGCCTTTAAGAATCCAAAAAGGTATTCTTTTTCTTGTGTTTTAGGGTTTTCAAGTTTTTTTGTTTTTTATTGTCTACTGGTATCATTCTTTATCATGGCCTAAGGGTTCTCAATTTACAATTGTACTAGGTAAATTTAGGTATCTAAAGGAAGATGCGTTGACTGAAAAGGGGGGAAAAGGCTTGGCAAAAATAGCAAAACTGCCTTCGACTTGAAAATAGGTTTCATTTTGGATTTATTACTCGCTTTCGTAGCTCACGTGAATGGTAAGTATGGATATAGACGAAATTTCAAGCACATAAATATTTGGAACAAGAAGACGGACTTGAATGCTTATCGAAAAAAATGGAGCTATTAGAAGCAGTATAGAATAATGTTTCGTTGTAACCATACATGCTTCATTTGGAAGAATGCATGGCACCGCTATGTGCCCTAGATGCTTATCAGATGATAATTTGTTTGTGGGTACAGGTATCCATTTCACCAGAGATGTGGATTAAATGGACTTGCCAATACACCCTAGTGTCTACACTCAGATCATCACGGATGGGAGACTGAAAGTAAGGGACGCACCATTAGATATCCAGGGGGGGGGGGGGTGTTAGGAAGTTTTGAGAAAAAAAACTTCACCTTAGAGTGTTGAAAGGACAAAAAAATTCACCCTTAGAGTGTGAAAGAAAAAAAATTCACCCTTAGACTGTGAAAAAAAAAAAAAATCATCAGAGAAGGAGACAAGAAAAAAAAAATTCACCATTATCATTGTAAAAAAAAAAAAAAAAATCACACCCCCCGGCCACAGAGGGGGACAAAAAAACTCAACCTTATCATGGTGTTCTTTCGGTATTTTCTAAGTTATCCTGTAGGAATCTGGCCTTTTGCCCAAAAAATTTCTGCTAATTTTAGATATTTAAAACCAAAAGTTTGCAAAATTCTTTAGCTCAGTCACGGGACCCATTGTTTTTATGCACAATTTTTTTGCGCAATCTTTGTACAGTATTCAACCACGCGTGAAGCTGAGATGCGTGAAACATACCTATCCAAACCCTTCTGATGAAGTAGTACCCAGCAGTAGATATGAGCATTGATAAACCCCACCTGCTATCATCAAAAAGAAATGAGCATTGATGAATACCTGATATCAGCAGTAGATATGGGTATTGATGAACTCATGCTATCAGCAGTAGATATGGTATTGATGAATACCTGCTGGCAATAGTAGGTAGTCATCAATCGACCATTATCTACTGGGCTGAATCCAGGTAGGCACCCATCCCCATGGTGTGAACTACCTGGGGATTCAGCAGTAGGATATGGGCATTGATGAACTACTTGTATCAGAGGAGGTATATGAACAATGACATAGTTATCATAAAAATGCGAGATCTGAAATCTTATCTCCAAAGCTTCTTATTGGAAGTGTATGAAAGTGATAGCCTAATAAAGTGGTTTCTTGAAACACTGAATGAACAAACAATGACATAATACTGATTTCCTGTTTTGATTATGTTCAATGTGTGATGAAAAGTGCGGTGATTTTGCTTTGAAAATTATTGGTACTTAGTTGTAAGGAAATGTTCTGTTACTTTCAAATATCAATGCACTGATTTCACAGAAACAATTTTTGAAACAATGTTAGTGGGGTTTTTTTTTAAAGTGAATGGTGGAGATGGAAACAATGAAAATATATGTACTATTTTATGGAACCAATGATCAGTATTGACAATTACTAGTGGTATAGACAAGAATGTTGGTGGATGAGGGGGGACATTTATTTATTGTCCATCTTAAACAAAATTGCAGTTGCCAGGCATTTGGGTAGGAGGGTTCATCAATCACGTCTTTCAAAATGAGCCCGTTCTCAATCAGTCGTTCAAAAGTGAAAACTCTGGCTGGCCCATACCCCCAAGTACAAATTTGAAACATTAAACATGATTTTAAAAAAAAATCCACCCAGCTTGTAAAAAAAAATAACCTTTGGCGATTGAAAAGAAAACAAAACTGGAATGATTAAAAAAAAATTCACCCCAAGCTTGTAAAGCAAAAAAATCACCCCCAAGCTGTAAGAAAAAAAAAAATTAACCCCCCCCAGCTTGTGCCAAAAAAAAAATTCACCCTTCTTATCAGCGGAAAAAAAAATCATCTCCAAACTACTTCAAGCCCCCCCTGGATATCAATGGTGCGTCCCTTAACAGAGGCGTGAATTATCTGAAGAATATCGTACTCGTCTACAAAAATTGAAGAAACTTGTTACTTGTGAATGCAGAGTGAGAAAACCATTATAAGTGAAGTGTGCGGGAAACACCAGAAGAAGAAACAAAGTGTATTGCAACTCAACTATCTGCAATCATCAACTGTCTTCTTCAATTCTGGTTATTCACTTACCTAGGAAGTGATAGCATATTGGAATTGGGTTTCGCAATCGAGCCTACATAGCAAGGGTGTTTTGGTAATGGTAGCAATTGCAGTGGTGCCCTCAACCCTGTTCAGGCTGGTTTTGATTTGGATCCTGTGCCAATTCCTGAAAGAGTCTTGTATGACACCCAGATAGTCCCTATATCTCCACTATCACAGGTGCGGTGTTGTTTTTTGTATGGAAAAAGTTCGCAAGTTTATCTTGGGAACATCACCAAAGTTAGAAAAAGGAAAAACTTATTGGACAGACGCATAACGTCAGGCAACCATTGAAACCCTTTGTAGCCTATGGACAAAATCCATTCTAAGGAAGAAAGAAAATGAGGCCAGATTTTGTAATTACTTAATGGCAGCAAACCCCATAATGAGAAAAAAGGCAGATTATACTACCACATCTTATCAGGAAAATTTATTCAGGGAAATGAATATATTATCATTTTGTATCAAAGTTATGAAACCAAAAAACTTTACGGGATAACTATCTTCTATGACAAATCTCTCAATAATAGGCAAAGCGACCACCAATCAAATCCGTGTCTTCAATATGGATTATTTGTTTACAGAGATCCATATGGGGAGAGTCATTCTTGGAGATTGACTTTCTTGGTCAAAAATGTTACAGAGACAGAGCACAGTCTATATGGTCAATCCAGATTAGGAAGAAAAATAGAAGATGACTGTAATCAATGGCCATGGAAGTATTCAACAATTCAGATTGTGGTGTCTTGGGATTAACAAAACCCAAATGCAATGTAAACCTATGCAGTAGATGCATCATGAAGAACACTAGTTGGATGGCCAATATTTCATCCGGTGGCCGTGTACAATTTAGCATGTACAGAGATTTGTTTCAATTGTGTTGAATTGTTTTTAAGTTTTTGTTTTAGGGCAGAGTCTCTAAGCCGTAAAGTCAGACATTACATGAGACAATACAACTTAAAATTGGAGGTTTTATTTCATAATGGTATTGATGAGGGCCTTGTTGCCACTAATACCAAATCCAAAAATCAAAGCAGGTACGGACGTGGACACACCGCCCAAAATGGAGAACTGTCCAACTGGCTATATCTGGAGAAAGAACAGAAAGAAGGATTAACAGTATTAAGAACTCAAAAGCCTACAATACTTTTGAAGCTGTTAAATCTGAGCACAGAATTGTGTCTCTTGCAGAGCCAGAAAGTTATCGTCAGAGTAAACCCTCCTCCCAGATCCCATGAAAACAATGACTGGAGGGAAGGTGGAAGGAGTGGGGATACAAAGGCTTTGTGAGCAGTATACGTAGCAGTACATAACAGGTTCAACACTCTTGTTGATGAGCTTGAAGACAAGAACTCCAGCGCGCGCAGTATATGATGTCCTCCCACTTCAGCCAACAAAGAAATGGCATGAAGATGTACCTAGAAGAAAGAAGAAGACTAACTGCCTTTGCCTCAAATGACAAAGTCAAAGCAAAGCCAGAGAAAAATGAAGTCGGTGCAGCCAGACGCACAGTACTAAAATCCACCAGAAGCTCCGAGCAGAACCTTGATGTGCTAAGGCTTTGCCACTTGAGGATTGCTTTACAATGTGGTGATTGAGGAGCCTGTGAAGTCGTGAAAGGCTGAAGCACTTGGCGCCCTGCATCTTGAAAACAGGCATGCTGCTGCCTGGGGAGGCATTGAGGGAGCTGACCCGATAGGAAGGCACCGCAGAACCTATAAGAATCAAAGGTGATGTGAAACAACTGAAAGAAGCGCATTGAACGTGTTCAGAACTTTAGTTACTTGGCAAGCCAGTTCAGAATAACACTAACCGTGATGAACCTTTCTGCAACCACAAGATAGCAGGAACCCTTCCCATCCAGACTGACCTTTCAAATAGAGAAGCTTCAGATCTGCCTGAAGAAAGAACAACACCAAGGACACCGCTGGTCCACGACAACATTCCTGCAGTAAGTAGCTGAAAGAATCACTATTCCATGATCAACTGTTAGAATGTTGAAACAACACCTACATGGGAAACAACCAGCTGGCCTTTTCATTATCATTCATCATTCCTCTACCAAACAAAGGCGACCTCCAACAAAACTACAGAGGAATCACACTGTCACCAACGGCCTCTAAGCTCTCAACTAATGTGCTCAACAGAACATCCACAACATGATCCATCTCAGACGGACCAGAACGGTTTCGCACAAGCAGATCAAACAATACCTCAGATACTTGCCCTCGGAGGGATCATGGAAGAGTTGAGAATTTCCAAGAGAAAAGCTTCAATTGGTTTGTAGATTTTTCAAGGCTTTTGACGGTGGAAAACAGGAATGGTAATGATGCATATACTCGCCAACTACGGTGTCCAGATGAGACGTCAGGCAATTGCCATTCATGTATAATAACCCACATAGCTTTGTGCAGACCAGGAGGCCCACAAAGGAGTCCTAACAACTACTGGAACCCTCCAAGGTGATATATTTTGCTCCCTATCTCTTTGTAGTTGTTGATTGACATTCCTCAGACCGAGTCTGGAACATCATGAACGACAAGGACTCACCATCAACCAAGCGGTCAGACGTCACCAAAGTCAGCATTCTCAACAGACCTTGACTACGCAGATGATCTGAGCTCTAACATGCTGATCTGATATGTGGGGCACCGATCTACTTAATCACTTGAGAATGCTGCAGACAAAGTCGGCCCACATCATAATGCCAAGAAGACGGAATATGACTGTCAATGAGGAAGAGATCATCAACCTATCTGCACAACAGAGGGTAGCCAACTAAAGAGGTCTAGGACTTCAAAATAATCTAGGGTCCTATGGTGCCGACAGCAGAAAGGACTCCGTCACGCAAAGGACAAGCTTGGAATGCTTGCAATAATCTACACCACTTATGGCAATATGGTATCTCCAATTCAACCAAGATGAAATTCTTTAGAGCCTGGGTAGAGAGTATCCTGTTATATGGATCTGAGACGTTGACCATGAAGAAAGAGTACAGGATAGACTGGATGCACTACACCAAGTGTCTTAGGGAGTACAAAAATATCCTGGCGTGAGCACAAGGACCAAGCACAGATATATGGAGATATCCCTCCCATTCATTTCTGTTGCAAAAAACGCCGTGTACGATTTGCGGTCACTGTCATCGTGCGATTGATCAAGTAGTCTAGGACGTAACAGGTTGGAAGTTACCATGCAAAAACAGGGGTCGTCGCCCCTTAACTACTCGATGTGATTGATCGAGACACAGCAGGATCCATCTGACAATCCCCAACTTAATGACGAAACAGGGACATTTGGCGCTACATGGTGAACAGCATCTCGGGCTGTGGGCCCTTAGATAGATATAGATAGATAGAGGTCCTGAAAGAAGAGGCGAACCAGTATGTAAAGAACTAGCAGCATCTTTTCACTTAGTGATCAATCGCGGAGATTCATTCCAGTTATTCTATTACAAGAAAGGAGATATTACAGACCTCAAAAAGTACCAGACCTCCAGTCTCGATCATGTCAACGTCTACCGCTTTTCACCAGGTCTTAACTAATCACATCACAACTCCTAGGTTTCAACCACCGCGGGAACAGCTGTACTTCAAAGCATTTTTCTCAACACTTGACCACCTATGTGTTATGAACCAGATCATGCAAAGGTATAATTCATTATTCTGCCCCACATCCTTCAACTGCAGTTTTATTCCGTTGAGGCTGTCGAATCCATAGGTTGGTGGCCACAATACTAAATTCTTTCCCATCCGAAACATGGTCAATACAGGCAAGCTTCTGTGGTTTAGGCTTTATCGATTATCTGATCACGAGAAGGTATTTCGATAGCATCTAAATCCCAGCTGTACTTTTAGCTCTTATCAACCATGGAATACATTAAGATATATAGTGTCAGGGACTCTCTAAAGACTCATCTTATGAACTCCACATGGAAGGTGACAAAATAAATATATAGAACGAATGAGGCAATGTGATACAACAGTACAATACACCCAGCTCTCCAATGCCGCCCTGGAAGGTTACCTGTCAGTAAACTTAACTGGGATGAAAAGGGAATCAACATCAAGGATAACTCCTAACATCACTGCTTTCGCAGATGATGTCGTCCTATTTACAGACAAGCACAAACACTTGAAAGCCCAATGATCTTAACAGTGAAGCAACAAAGTAGGGCTAAGATAACATGAAAACACACGGTTTGTTTCAACATTTATGTTAACGCCAGAGAAATTTAGAGTCACAAGAGTAAGTAGTAAGGAAGTAAGTAAGTAGTAGTAGGTAAGTAAGTAGGTTCCCAATATGCCTGAAGCGCAAGTATTCAATCAATACATCATGCCAGTGTCATAAACTACCGTGTCCGCGTAACTGAGTGTCCTACCACCCGCTGTCTATTATGTTCACCATTGAGTGCTGTATGCCTCGTTTGTTTCAGCACTGTACCCAAATGGCCTCGCATACCAGGTCACGGTTTATTCCGTACATGTTGCTATGTTAGCTAGGGCACTCTCCCTCATGGGGACCTCAATTCTTTACACGTCAATGACTATGGGTCCCAATAGACATGGGCGCGGCTGTCACTAAACATGAGCAGAACTCAAAACCACACGACGAAGTATGGAAAGATGTATGCAAGGTATCACCAAAAGAGGAAAGAGATACAAGACGAGCAAATGGATAAGAGAGCAGAACAAAGTTCCGACTCATTACAACTTAAAAAAAATCCAACTGAATAATAGATGGCAAAACGTTGCACAGCATAAACGGCCAATGACAAAAACAAGATGGAGATGAAATTGTGTTTTTGTAGGCATGACACTGATGAAGAGCAGCCATAGGATAGGTTCATGGCATCACTTGAGGATGTCGTTCGCTCGGTGGGTGGGCGAGTGGGCTGAAAATGGCTACTGATAGATTATATATATGTGATGGTGAAAGAACAATATGAAGTGATGATGTAGATGTAGTAGATTATTGTTGTTCAGAAAACGACATTCCTAAATTTTATCACATTAACATGGTAGTTGAGGTGGCACTCCGTGAACATTGCAACAAAGCAACAAGAGATGTCGTTAGAAATATTTGTCCGAGAAAAGATTGTATTACAATGGAACTCGACAGTGCTTATTGTAATTTTAATTCCAAAAGCAGCATTCAATAAACAAAGGAAGCCCTTTTTGAAAAATCAAATTCACTTAGCATGGTGACAGATGTTGCAAGAGGATCCTCACAATCAATTCCTAAGAGGATTTTGTGTATCCTTTCATGACATGCAGTCCAACTGCCTTTAATCAGATATGTTCAATTTAAGAGTAAACAACTCAAACACCAAAAAAATGATTGACTTTTGACCACTTTCACATTGCACTGTATTTGACAGTCAAATGAAACCAATGTATTGGTATCTTGTTCGGTCAGATTAACGGCTTCTGAGACAAAAATGTCCATATACTGAAATGGAGAAGCAAAAATTGCAATATCCACAAGCTAGTTTCTGTACTGTTTTATCCACATAAGCAATCCTATTCCAAAAGACTGTTAAATGCACCTTCATTCTGGTACAAAGATCAAAGAACAAAGATAACACAAATTAAGAGTCAGATTGTCAATTTTCTTTTTCAAGAAACAAGAAGAGAGACGCAAATTGAGAATCAACACAATACATTTCATCAATGAAGTACTTTACTAGTGTCCTCAAGTCATGCATCATTGACTTTGGTCTCAAGGAAGTAACAATGATCGGCAAAGTATGCTTACCAGCTTAAGACAAATTTACAAGATGCATACAGAAACAAAGTACTACAATATCTAGTAACGCAATAGTATCCGATTACTTGAGAAAAAGTACTTCATTCTACATTAGATGCAGCTTATTCAGAATTTCAACAATTATTCTTCAAAGAGTATGGGGAAGAGGTTTCAGAAACTACCAGGTATGCTAGAAGGACAGACCATCTGATGGAAAGTACTTAAGTTTGGAACAAATTATCCACTCTTTGATTGCATACTGCAGAATATCCTTGAATCATCATCCACAAGATATGTGGTTTCAACAGAGAACAATCAGACAAAAAGCAAAACACAATTTCAATGACTAGTTCATCAAGTCATGGTAAAACATGGTTCTTCAAAGCACTCCAACAAGTGGTCCCTCCCATTACAACTGTTCAAAGGATGCAGACAAAGTCAGATTTAGATATCAAGGTTGGTTGTGTAAATGCCCGTTCGGCCCTTTTCAATGAGTCAAAATTGATGATGACAATGTAGATATAGTACAAAAACATATATGAAGGTACTACTGTACAAGTTCCTGTCAAACACAAGGAAAGACAGACCATTTTTTTGGAATACCAATTGTTCATTTGTCCAATTCAAGCCTAACGAAAGACATATCATTCAGGTGTAGATAAGCAAGATATGCTAAACAGATGTCATTCAATATTTTCACACCACAATGGTACCAGCAGGAAAACTCAAAAGTGTAGGGAATGTACATCCACGTGTCTTTACCCACAATCCACTTAGAAATGCTACAACAAGAGATCAAAAGAAATCATAAGTCAGTTGTCATCCATGGTGCGATGTCAGGAAATTGTGCACAGATTTTTGGATGGTAGTGAATACAAGACAGGAAGATACTGAACTTTCTCTACAGTATCCTTCTCCGGTTGTGTGGCAGACTTTGTTTCATTTTGATTACTACAACCATGTCATACTACCTACCACATGGTATATCTGATCGAGACCTGGACCATGAAGAGCGTGCTACAGGATAGACTGGATGGCAACCTCACCCCAGCTTCTTATGCGAGTACAAAAACATATCCTGGCGTTAGCACAAGACAAAAGCACAGATATATGGAAGATCCCTCCAATTTCATCTTCTGTTCCCAACGCCGTGCACGATTTGCCGGTCCACTGTCATCGTGCGATTGACCAAGTAGTCTCAGACGTCACATGTTGGAAGTTACCATGCCAAAACAGGGGTCGTCGCCCCTTTAACTACATTGATGTGATTGCTCGAGACATCCAGCAGGATCCATCTGACATCCCCAACCTAATGACAAACAGGGACATTTGGCGCTACATGGTGAACAGCATCTCGGCTGCGGCCGTTAGATAGATAGACCACATGGACAGGACGAACCTCAACGAAACAACAGAAGAGAAGGACTTGGATGTCATGGTAGACAAATCTCTGAAGGTTTCTCACTATGAGTTACAATATGCTCATCCACCAAGGACAGAGTTCAGTGGGTTGTACTTGTACATACATTGACATGAACTGACATTGTGTGATCTGGGTATCATATATCATACCCAAAAACCAGGGGTGTATTTTCTACATATATTGGTGAATGAAATCTACTGAACTGTGCCAATTTATAAGGGAATTGAGATTTTACTAGCTCATAGTGTCTCAACAGTGTGCTGCTGCAGCAAAAAAGGGAAACCAAGGGATAATTTGTGCTTACAGAAGGAAGTAGTCATCCAACTGTACATGGAATATATGCCATGCAAGCTTGGAGTCCACATTTGGAAAAAAAGACAAAGAGACCATATAAGTTGGGGCCACAAAACTCGTCCGCAACCTTACGAACCTGCCCATAAGAAAGACTATCTAACATGTCTAAGTTGAACCTGACACTACAAAGGAGAAGGCAAAAAGGGGGAGGAGTCTCATACAAACCTACAGAATCATGTACCAGAAAACAACATACAAAACAACACAAGAGGTCACTAACAAAAATTAAACAGGAAATCACTTTTGGGTTATTAATGGGCTGTACAACTCCCTAAACGCACCTCATAACTGCAAGAATATGAAAGTGTGGCATCCAAGGACAATCCAAGGTGTGTGAATCATGTGTGTGGAAATTAATAATATAAAACTTGTGCTTGGCAACAGGCATCTGATTGACCCGGTTATTTGCAGACTTTGTTGATCATTTATCAGTTTCACAAGGGTTGAAGCATGTCAGAAGCCGTTTGCAGAGAACAATAATAACAGTCTTGATATAGCGCCTAATGCCGAGGCCTCTGCTTCAATAAAAAGAATAATTATATAATTTATTAAATTACAAATACAAATTCAATAGATAAAATTCTAATGTGAAAACAACTATCATATACATCAATTTAAGAATAACTTAAAAGAATAATTTAAGTATAAATCCAAACATACTGTGATCAAAAGATGGAAGAGAAAGACAAAGCAGTTGCCTCCCATATTAAAAAAAAAATATATGAGATAACCCGAACCGTCAGCTCTGAGGCCTAGCAGCCGGATTGGAGAAGATAAAAGAACCAGAAAGCCAAAGAAAAAAGTTCCACAATATCAATCTTAATGATTGACTGCATCATAAAAAATAAAGCATATGTATCAAAAGCCGAAATGCTATGTTAAAAAGGAATGTCTTCAGCCATAACTTGATAGTATGTATTGACTGAGCTAAGCGGATACGCTAGAGATTTATCCACAATGTGGCGCTGCGTACGAAAGATCTATCAGTAGACTTTTGTTGATGAGTTGACTGCTTGTACTCAGCTGTCCGCAAGAAGATGATCTCAGGTTCTCGGTGTGGCGAATACATCTGGATGAGCTCATAGAATATGGCAGTTACATTCCGGGGTGTTGTGGATTGCCGTTCAATAGGGGAGAAGCAAAATGCCTCCCTCTGTTTAATTGGATCCACTGCCAGAATTGTATAGAGAGCTCGTGTGGTATGTTCTCGTAGACGGATTTTAAGGACAGACCGCGATGCATTGTTTTCAGTAGACGAGCAGCTGCACAACATAACCATAGTTTCTTATCTTGAACTCTCCTATAAACCAGTTAAAACCTATGTCACTTCTTTTGTTGCCTGCGAATCCATTGCTGCGAATCGTTATGGCCCATAGTATATAAAACTCTCGAGACAGATTACAACAAACAACTTGCCCATGCAGTGTGTAACAGTCATGCCAACCTATTTCAAGATACCGGGCCCTAAAATGTTTACAAACATTGCTTAACTGGTATACAGTTGTTACCAAAGGAAGCAAGTTAACGATATTACATAATATGTCAACAATAGAATAGTGTAAATTGTGTTTTCAACAAAATCAAACCATGATGCCGGGGTTTCCTCCGATAAGTGACAATGGATTGGATTGCTACGTTCCAGCTGAGCTTTACAAGTTGTTGTTGCAGCGGATTCAATGTTGTAATCTCCCTGTCATTTATGCAACATACAAAGTTTTCATCATTGTTTTACGTTTATAGATTGATCGCCTCCATCTTCTTCCATATAGTTGTTTGTAGTCTTTAATGAACCACGGAGAAGGGGTTATTTTTTACTTCAGTGATGTTACTTGAAAGTGGTGCATGTCTTTCTTAATGTTATCCTTTCATCTCTATCTTTTTTTTGTCTTCCTCTCGTCCTTCTGCCATCTACGTTGTGTACATAACATTAGCCACGGGATTTCCATCATCCATCATCATTACATGCCCATACATCTCATTTAAGCTCTCTGTTTGAATGAAATGTCTTCTTCTTTTGATCCCAATGTCCATGACTCAGCACCATACAGAAGGACATGTCGTATGATTGATGGTGTTGTATTATTTTGTGTTTCCGCCTTTATTGGCATGTTCCTATCATTATAACTCCTAACAGTCTTCTCCCTCAATTTGTCCATGCGCACCCAATCTTGTTCTTATCGCTGTTTCAAATCCCTTTTCTTATTCTATGAATTCCCAACTACTTGAATTCACTTACCTGTTTAAGGCTGACATCGTTCTGTTCTTAAATATCTGCTACTAGCCATTACTTCGTTTTGATGTTGGTGAACTTTTAGCTTAAAGAGTCCGTTCATTTTGTCACTTGATTTGCAGCTCTTGCAGGCCTCGTCTGTTAGCAAAGCCAGACCATCATCAAACAGCAGCTCCCACGGTAGCCCCACCTATAAAACCCTTGACTGATAGAATCCTGGTATGACAGTAGATAGGAATTGACCTTTAACCCGATTATTTGTGTAAACCAACTATGATGGTAAACTCGTCTGTCTTCCTATATCTGAATGGTCCTCACCACTGTTCGTGATATGTTGCGTTCACCATTCTGACATTTTTTTCCGGTCATATGCTTTCTCCATACAAAACGCAAAAAGTGACTATGTGGAGGAGATCAGAAGGCCAGAAGTTGGACCACAGAATGAAACCTTAACACGCAATTACATCACCACCAACAAACAAAGCTCATAACAATTAAGCACACGAGACGAGGAAAAATCATTAATCATATAATTCTTAAGATGCCTTAAGTTTTGACTTCAATTTAAATTCTGAAATGCTCAAAGACGAGATTCTACTCAAAAAAAGACCTTCACAAAAAATAAACATTCCTTTTGACTGACCTATGACGTTTATATATAACGCCATTAAGTGTTTTTTTTTTTTTTACTGTCAACGGGATTGTTTCCCAAGTAATTTAAATCTGAAATGCTCAAAGACGAGACGTTACTAGTATTCCTTAATCCACAAAATCATTATTCCTTTTGATTGACCTATGATCTATGCACCATACATTGCTCAAGTCGTTATCTAGATCTGCAGAATCCAGAGTAACGCGGATCTACACCATGTAAAAATCTCCCCATTGTGCTGATTGTATGCGCGGACTTCCTGTATCAATTTACACAACATATATATTCACATCCACACATTCAGGTTCTTAAGATAAATATCACCGATGTTGTACCCCAGATTTCTTGAGTAGACGGATGTAACCGACACCCTGTAGACCCGTTACATGGTTAGTAGAAGCACTTGAAGATTGTCTTAATTAAGACTATCGCGCTGTACTCGACCATTCTCACGGTTTTTTTACCACTTGATCACGCAATGTGCCATTGACACCCTTTATAATGTACATGAGCACGTGTCTAGCGTGGTCTCGTCAATGTGGGTGAGATGATCTACGACTTGCCAAGTAATGAAATCAAAATTCACACTTACTTGAAAAACTGTGCAACAATTGAAGGCGGAGAAATGGCTGGCAGCTATAGTGTGGTTGGATTTTGCTCAGTCATACTTATTATCAAACAGTTAACATCATGGGTGATGTAGCTGGACAAATAGTGCGTGAAGAAGGCAATCAGATATATAGTGAGATATAGTTTGTTTAGATAATGGTTATGAGGAGATGTTGCCATCAGTGAAAGATGTTATAGCCAACAATACAGTCCAAAATAGTTGAGAGAGATAGAGGTAGAGATAGAATAGAGAAAGAGAAGAGAAGAGAAGGGAAGGGATTGTATAACCATATGAATTTAAAATAGAAACATTGTCATTGCTAAAAGCAAAAATGTTTATCGGAAGCAAATGGGGAAGGATTTTTTTCTACGACTCGTCTTCAGTAGATAGTCCGGTGTAATTGAATCAATTTCGACTACTTTAATTTGTAGTATACACGTATGGATGTACTTACACGCGTGGGCAAAACTTACAGAACGAATCGAACTAAGGCCTTATAAACGAAACTATTTTCCATTAGGGTTATTTTCATATTCTTCAGGTTTTGTTATCAGCTTTCGTTTTACGATTTGATTTGGTCGGGGTGTTCGGCTGAGGACTCGAAACCCATATCCATTTCTAAGGATCATTTCGGTACCCATTTCTAAGGATTTGTTTCAAATATTATAGCCATTTTCCCCAGAAAATATTGGCATGTTTTAAGCCAATTTTCTGGAAAATAGGCCCATGGGACTCATGTCCATGCAAGGATTTCTTGTGAAAATGTAACCTGTTTGCTTAAACGGCCATCGGGTTTAAGCAACGGGTAACGCTGTCTATATACATTCTTGCCTCACGTTGTGACTAAACATGTTTAGAGGCTAAACGTCTTCTGTAAATCACTAAACATTGGTATCCAATTTCTAAAACTTCAAAAACTAAGTGTCAATACTCTAAACATACCTTTTCCAAACAGACTTTTTAGAGTGCAATACCCTCCTATACCGATTGATAGTTTCTTCCCTTATAGCAAACTATGAGTCGCTCTATGATATGGATAAATAAGGGAAAGGAAAATACTTCCTTTGGCACAGCTTATAAGTTCATTTATCGGTTGATAGGTCTGGCGAATATAGTAACGGGGACAATGGATCCATAGGCCACGAGACATAGCAAGGAATTTCAATAGAAAAAAAAGAGGCGGTATAAATACAAAACAAAAATCGTCTATACAGTAGACAAGGATTGTTGATGAAGAAGCGCATTCTGACATTTTCACTTTGGACCAGCTGTACTCTAACCGTCATTGTATATCAGCACCATGATGATCATGAGAATAAGGTTACACTTTGGGTCTATTTAGTTACAGACGATTTTACGTTTAAGCTTAAACATTAATCAATGTATTCCGTTTCCGAACGGACCTAAACTCCACACGCATGAATATTTCAGAGATTTCATAAGAAGCACGCTTCTTTATCTAATATTCACACACACGACAGTATAGATCGGCTTTGCTTATTATACGCTGGTTAAAACATTCTTTTAGTGTTACATTGGTGCTTGCTTGGGGCTACTGATTGATGAAGATTCGTTGTGTATAGGTATTATGCTATTATTTTGCGCCAAAGATGCCCCTGTGACAAAGTGCGAGTTTTAAGCCAGGTCGACACGCTCTCTCTACCGAATGCAATTATTCCGAGCCCGAGTATTGTCTAGGTTAAAACTGAGCCTTGGGGAGGTAGGCTTCTAATTAAAGTAGCACTGAAAACCTATATTGCCTTTTCTGATAACAAATCTTATTGCTGTGTTGAATGGTATCGGGTGTGGACCAAACAAACAAGCAAGTTACCCTGAGGGACTAGTCAATGTTTTCCTGTTTTGGAGTCCATTGATAAAATGAGAAATCAATAGTACGAGAGAGTAAAAGTATAGCTCTTTGAGCGAATTACGGTTTTTTTGGTAACAGAATCGGTGAAAATTTTGACTAAAAGCAATCTAACAAAACATATTTGTGGAATGAATTATTTATTGAATATGCACAAAAAGAAATGGAAAAAGATTACGAGTAAGATTTTCTAAAATTAACAATGAAAAATGTACCGCGCCGCATCAATTAAGAAGAATATAGGGAGAGAAAATAAGGACATACACAAGAAATACGATGCTTTGTTGAAAACCTAATAAAACTTTAATGAAAGAAAAGAAGAAATACGGTGCTATACACTTAGGCATGCTATAGAGTAATGGATACACGCTCTCTCCAAATGCTTGCAATTCGGTATGTTCTCTTCACAATATTTATATACCACGTTTGGAGTTTTGCTATAACAGTTTAAAGTACTCCCCGCCATAACCGTAGCCGGGGGTAATACTGCTAATTATACTTGCATCACCGCATCGGTTTATCCCATTTTAATTTTTGTCGCATTCCGATGCAGTTCCTTTGGCGTATGGTAGCCTCTCATATGTACTTTATAATACTATATTCCTGAATATATATGAAGTGCCCGGGAGAGGAAAATTAATTAAACTTACGATACGAAGCACACCTTAACACATAATCTGAGTTAAGAACCGTGAATAATGTTATGGCTATAGAGTAAAGCCCGGTCTAATGCTTCTAAAAACACGACCAAGTGCATATTGAAATTGAAATCAAGACGTGTTTGATAAGACTTTGGCCATTTACTGACCTATTATTTCAAAATTTGACCTATCTTTAAGTTGTACTTGGTTTGTAATTGTATTGTACTTACCTAGACAGCTTTTTATCTTGCAACTAACGCAAACAATGAAAAAAGTGTTAAAGATATTGCTCGTCAGAGATATAAATTCACAGTATCAGATCCAGACCATATGTATTCCATATCAAACATAAGGTTGTCCATACGGTGAGACCAAGCACATTATGTGACACTTGAAAAGTTGAAAGTGTGAAGCGTTACTCATAAATGTCATGACATTGTTGTCATAACTGTCATCGCTGGACTGACATCACATCACACACTGTGATGTTACTGGCGTTGCTTTATGAATGGAATCCATCACATAAAGTGGTACACAGCGGGTAAGCGCATTGAATGTCGGGAAGTATATCTCGGCGTATTCTATCTTTAGATGTTTAGCTGCGGGTACACTTGCTCGGTCGTGGTTCAAATATCAAATACATCGGATACGCTGGGTCGTCAGTCCGTCAAATTGCAGTGCAGTGCTTTTGGCAGTGTAACAATTTTGGGTTGTGGATCGGAACTGTAGTTCATTTGGTAGTGTTTGAAGTATTTTCGAAGTTCCCCTGAAGGTTGTCTCAAATATGTTGAAGTAGTATGACATATGTCGTCAAGTGGCACGTCACTGCATTATTTGAATGTTCATGTACCGCCATTAAGGAAGGGATAATTGTTCTTATGAACTCGGAATAAGGCTCGTCATAAATTCCAAACCCAAGATCCTAGAGTGCAAAGGGTATAGCACTCCTGTGTGCTCAAATGCTTTCGAAATCTGTCGAATACTATCGTGAAATTAAAAGAAGAAATGCTTCGATGTAAAAGAGGTGAAAGCGTATAAAATCCATTCGTTTTCTTGGCGTCAAAAAGAATTGTACCACTTAAATTTGCTCTTAAATCCAAACATGATTTAAATAGTTGAACTTACTCTAAGTCCCATAAAGGCGTCACCGAGACGTACATTTCATATTGCGAGCCACACTTAACGAAGATATGATTGGTGTTCAGTTTCTAAGAATAGCGTCCCCCGTTTATTTGCAGTCGTTGTATTGTGTATAATCACAGATTCATTTGGGAGCCCATGCACGGGCCGAACATTGACAGTATCTATGTCACTACGCATGCAAGGCATGAGTACTTTTTATATTTATGACAAGAGTACGATAAGACTAATGGATTAAGCTTTTGCCTAAGGCTATCCAGAGAGTCTGCAACGTTGCAACATGTCGGCAGAAGCTCACTCGAGTCTGGTGTTTTTGTCCATACAGTTACTTCACAGCTACTGAAGAGTTTGAAGACAAACATTCACTTTGCAAAAGGTCATGGAGCGAACGGCTTGGCCAACATGCTGGACAAGAGACCTAATTTAGAGCGTTATTTCCGTGTTTACATCACGCACGACAGCCGTGTGGCTGATGTACGAGATCAATTCAAGACGAAAGGAAAGACAAGGTTCAGTGAGAAGGCTAGGTTTTTCACTTCATCGGATTACAAAATGTTCCAGATACTTTTAATGCACCCTAAAAAATCTCCCGTGGATGTTATCAATGCTTGATGTGATACCTTACTAAATGGACGCCCGTTGAGCTTATCTACGGTAGACAGCAGGAACAAATATTTCAAATGACATTATATACATGTAGCGTTTTGGAATTAAAATGGTGTTATTTTCCAATTAATTGAAAAGAATATAGTAAATAGCTTAAAATGGTTAATGTTTCGTTTCAACTTTTATATGTAGCGTTTTGGAATTAGAATGGTGTTATTTTCCAATTAATTGAAAAGAGTACAGTAAATAGCTTAAATGGTTAATGTTTGGTTTCAACTTTTATATACTTTAACCCTTACACGTATAACATAGGTACAATGTCGCCTTAATTGATCGCTCATATGGTCGCTATCCCTGCGGCTCTTTTGAAACTGATATATAATATTATTGTTTTCCTCAAAACGTTTGCATAAGATTATGAATTATAAAAACGCAATCAAAGATAAATTTCCTGGTACATGAGATAAAATCGGTATAAAATCAACAATAACTTGGATACACTTTGCTTAGAAATTCAATTCCAGATTCTCCATTAAGACCGTGCTCGGGTATAAGATGAATAAATCGATAAATAACACTATGTATCTTTTAAATAGCTTAAAACAATTTGTTGAATAAGTATATTTTATTACGATAAACACCTCAATGGAGAATAAACAATCAAATAAACACATTCCTAAAATGGATCCTATCAATTATATGATATTAAAAGAAAACTAACTATAATTATAGATGTTTTACAAATCGCTTCCCCGTTCATGCATTAAATAGAATCCAAGCATTGACCTCACCTATATATATCCACCGTGTCGATGAACTGTACGCGGCACTTGTAATGATAGAATTTAAATAAGGTAGCTAGGATAAGATTCACAATTAAAAATATAATAAGTTATCAAAAACATATCCGCTCTTTAATACCATGAGTGTGGTTGTGGCCATTCCGTATAAACGTCAAATCCATTTGTGAACAGAGAGATATTTGATAAATGTACGTTGAAATAAATTAATGAATGTATTGAATTGAGTTTGGCTTCCAAGATGAGTTATTTACACCGATCTTTTAACCCTTCACTACGGAAGAAAGTATGTTAAAACCAAATCGTAAATCTAACTGTAAAGGATTATAAGCATGCACCAGTAATATGCACCGATGTATTTGAGCTCTTTTATCATGTTTCTACGATGAACATGTATACTTTCCATATAAAAAACTGTTATTCAATCAGGACACTCGAAACATAAACTATATACTTGAATACATAAATATCAATTTTATCTTCTGGAAAGTGCTTGTGCATAGACCATTCAAATTTAAACCTTACCTGGGGAATGAGAGTATAAGGAATTTAGAAGCTTTTAGATGCATGGAGAAAGATTTTTGTAAGCATTTAGCATGACCGACTCAGTCATGTTGCAATGAATTTGTCCGTTTCGGCGATTATATTTATACATGTATATACTTAGATACAACTTTTGTATGAACCCCCAACAAGAACCATTTTCGTCGTCCGGTTGTTTAGTTGTTTCGTTGTTTATAGTTGTAAATGAGCAGTTTAGGTGGCTATACATCTTCCATTTTAGTTGATTATTTTAGTTATACACAAAAAATATATCGAAATATTTGAGTATGCCTTTAGTGTACAGTTCCTTTTTCCAGGTAAGAGGTACCCTTAGAGGAGCACAGGCACATTTTCATCAAAATAAAAAACAAATCCTTAAACAACTGATAGATAGACTTGCATTGAACACTAAACAGTATTATAATAGTCACAAAAAGGCCAGAGTGTCAGTCGAAGTCAGTTGGTCATTTCCATCCTTTACCCTTCATTTTCAGTCAAAAGGAACTTCGTTTTAATAGTTAAATGTACATAGCACAATGTGAATCGAGAACCTTTTGGCAATTATAACAAAAATAAGAAGGTAACCCTTGTATTTCCATAAACAAGACAACGAATTCACTATCTTCTTTAACATAAATGTAGGACATTCAATTCACTCTCGCCGGATTGTTGTGCCCAGTAATTTCTCAATTTGTTTTCTCTTATTTTCTAATAAAGAACGCAGACTCTTCCTCAAAGTTTCCTTAACACGCTGAAACCTATATAAGAGAATATCGTGATGATAGTCACGTGTGGCGCGAATCGGCGTCGGATGTATTCGATTTCTAATGTAATCGGGAATGTTAAAGTCTCCACATGTTGAATAA